>JBAMHV010000015.1:15103908-15127201 GCA_037177535.1 Pseudomugil gertrudae | reverse complement strand
TATATATATTTACAACTTTCGAAGCGGCAAAGGATTTAAGATTGAATCCCACAATCAGCATAAGGAAATCAGCATAACATTTTGGACTATGGACTATGCTGAAATGGTTTCTTAAGAAAGACTCTTAATACATGATATGCTGAATGCAAATTACTTGTTTTGTTTTATTCACTCATATTATTTGGCCAGTAGGCACCATGTTTTAAAGTGATTTCTATTACTGTGACACAAAGTAGTGTTGTGCTGCATTATATTTTAGCTTCACGTGATGGTACAACAGGGTGGAAGTGAAGAAACTGAGGAGCAAAGTCAGAAAATATCATAAAAACTGCATAAAGTTTATTAATCCAAACCAAAGGGAAAAACCTGTGTACTCACTGTAAAACTGAATGACTTTACAGGTATACCAACAGGTATAATGCTTTAAAAAATTAAATGTTTCATCTTAAAAAAAATAAACCTCCTTCATGGCACCAACTGTTGTCTTCCTGTTTTATTTCTAATTCAGGTCTTCTTGCATTTTCTGGAAAAGAGATGACTTTTTTACAGTGTGGCTGTGTCAAGGGTTCACCTGGCGCAGCAACAACACCAACCTGGTTCTGATTCAACAAGATTTTATGATCCAAACGTGATATGAAAGGAAGCCCAGAACAGCCAGCCTGGCCTCTGCACACTACTGCAGAGAAGAGAGATCTTGATCAGACACGTTACAGCCTCGCCAATCTGCTGCACTCGCAGCTCTCTGAACCACAACCTCACAACCACACACCTGATGCAACAGCCCACCACCAAAGAGACCTTTCGTTTTTCCTTTTAAACATTTAATATATAAGGCAAAATTCCTTTTTATCTGATTATTCCATTCATATAGTAAATTATTGATATTATCCACACTTACTGAAACATTTGCTGCAGCTCTAACGTGGACTCTAATCCAGTTTATGCCCCCTTTGTGTCACTTAGAGACCCTCCCACATTCAACATGCCCCAACCTGCCCATCTTATTAGGTCCAGCCAGTCACTTTCTCCTACATATTGTATGTACAAAAGCCGATCACATAAACATTCATTAAAAACACACAAACCCTCCTGCACAACCACGAATCATGTTAATACAAAGCGTGTTTCAGAATGCTCAATTCTTTACATGTCTGCGGACAAAGTGAATCTGCTTCAATTAGATAAAAAATCCGAGAAGTAGCACAGGTTTCTGCCCCTCTTGTTCCAGTCACAGGCACAACTTTGATAATCCCTTTAACGTATTCCTACTCAAACTCTTAAATTTGTTGCAATTACTGTGTGTTTGACCATTTTCTTTATGGCTGCATTAGGTAGAAGTTTCTTAAATGGACCTGTAATGTTCCCTGATTTAATTGGCCATGCAGATGATTCTGCTGTATGAACAATAACCTGTTCACCCCAGGGGTATATCAATCCTAATGCATCTATTAAAGTCTGTCTATGACATTGTTATGATTAGTCACTTTGTTTTCCCAGGCCGGAGCGGTACAAAATCTGAATATGAATGGGGTAATATTGACATGATTATCTACTGTCACCTCTCATTAATCACTACTAATCTCTATGACTGATATTAAATGTATTCATGAGTCCTTTCTAGACATTACTTTGTTTTGGAGAAACAGATGGTATCAAGTGTTGTTAAGTAATTATTCCAGTGAGGATGTCAGTGTTGTTTCTCTGATGCAAAAACCTTAATATACATGAACTGGTGTCACCTGGCTTTTGTATCGGGGGAATTGTTTTAACAAAATAATTCCACGAGGGAAATCAGCTTTTTACATCTGTCGCTCACTGCTGAAGACTCCCAGCACTGCTGAAGGACAGGGGCCATGTGATTACATGAAGTTTTGCATCAGCACTTTTGTGACACTTGAGATTCTTTTAAATACAGTTTTCTATTCGCAACAGTGTGTGCTGGGCACTTCCACAAACTCCATGTCACCCTTTCACCTGGCACCAGATAGCTGGACTTACAACCCCACCAAGTGGTCAGGTGTGTCACATCTATTTCCAGACATCTGCTCATATACTCTCTAAATGCATTAAGAATGTATTAATATTAATACTAAATAATATGAATAAACCTTGTAAAACTGGGATGAGACGAGACAAAAGCAGCCTGTCCATGTTTAGAAGCAAATGGTAAACGCTAATTATTAACACTGTAAAAGCAGCATAATGCAACAAAACTGACACTTACACTCACATCAAAAACATACCTTTTGTACTCTTATATAGGAATATATTATACTCTACAGAATAGATTCATCCTTTTATGCATCTGTAAAATTTCCAGCAAAGTAAAAAAAAACTATCTTAAAGTATCAGAACTGCACAAAGTAACAGAGAGACTATATTTCCTCCCCCAGGGGAAAAGAAAGACCACTTTCATTTGAATCATGCTATTACCATTTTAATCTCTCACATCTCCTTCCATAAAGAGCAACAGGGTTTGGTGTAGGCCTAATCTTTTGAATAATTCATTCAAGTTCTTTATTCTGTTCACTTGCATTTTGTCATTTACTTTGAATGCTCATTTCAGGAGGAAAAGATGCTCTCAGCAGACTAAAGCACTTTACAATGTTTTTTTTTTCTTTTTTCGAGGCTTACAGGGTATCTAAGTCCCAACTCATAAAAAGTGGAAATAAAAGTTATTGATACACTTTAACTTCTACCTGACTGCAGACTATTTTATATTTCCTTAACAAATGTATTTCCTGAGTTAATAAGCAAATGTTTTCCATTTCAGGCCTCGTGCATTTTAAAAAAGTTTAAAAAGGTAAATCTGTTGCTTTTTCATCTTATGTGTTGTTATGTCCCATTATCCATCCATTTTCTACCACTTATTCCCTGAACGGGATAATTGGAGCCAATCCCAGCTGACATCGGGCAGGAAGCAGGGTACAACCTGGACACCAGTCCATAACAGAGCCAACACAGATAGACAAAGAACCATGGTGCATGGTTGTTTGTGTGTGTGTCTATCAGCCTATCCCCAAGGTACATGTCTTTGGACTGTGGGGGGAAGCTGGAGTACCCAGAGAGAACCTACGCTAACACAGGAAGAACATGCAAACTCCACACAGAAAGACTCCTGGTTGGACCCCGCCCCAACCGGGGCTCAAAACAGCAACCTTCTTGCTGTGAGGCCACAGTGCTAACCAACTGCACCACCGTGCAGCCATCCTCTGAACTTTTCACCATAGAAATTTTTATTATCTTTCCTTCCAAATCTCATAATAAAGGCAAATGTATCACACACCAATCAGATTTCAGTTTCTATTTTACATGTACTGCAGAAGAGTGACACTCCATCCTGTCATAGTTGTGCATTTCCAACCCTTTGACATGTTATTTTAGGACACTGACGGTCTAGCAAGGGGTATCCAAACCTGGTCTACGAGAGCCACATTCATGCAACTTTTAGATGCATCCCTTCTCCAACACACCTGAATGAAATAGCTGAATTCCCTCTTCTGCATGTCATCAGGTCTGCATAAGCCATTCATTTGATGCAGGTGAATAAGGGCTGGATCTGAAAGTTGCAACCTACCTCCATCTGCTTTAGGACATAAGTAACATAAAATGTCTAATGAAAAGCTTAAAATAAATAACATATGGACAACTTAGGATTACCTAAGTTTAGTCATTCCAGTATTCCTCATGCATTAGCGTGAGTTCACACACTGATCGAAACTAGACTCTGTTCCATCCCAGATCCTGAGCTTTGAACTCGTTACCGACATTGTGATATTTTTAGTCGGTTTAAAAGTTCAGATTTGGATCCAGACCACAGTCCTTCACAAAAAATGTCAAAAATATGAGCTCATCAAATAAAAATACATATTACCATTGTGTGATGAGTGACTGGAGTTTACTAGATTCATTCATTTTACAGGGAAAGGTTCAAGTGGTCTTTAAAAGCTGCAATTATTTTAGCATTTGAAAAAGATTTTGCTGACATAAAGTAGAATATCATTTCAGGACTGGGAGATCATGAGTATGGATCGCACAAAGATCCAGACTTGAGATATTTAGTTTTTTTGCTCTGTGGAAGAAAAAACATGCAAAACCTTCCAATGTTTATTCTAGAAACACTTTTATTTAAATAAAAAACATCCTTTTTCTATTGACATACTGGTACTTTGCTCTGCTTTCTCCATTAGAGCTTCTCACGGCTTACACAAAACCATGATGACAAACACGGTTTGAAATAACATTGTTTATTTATTTTGCAATATTTATATCAATCCTTTATCAAATCTTTCCTGACTGACAAAGATTAAAGAGCAAAATAGACGAAACCTAATCTGAAATAGTTCTGAAAATATACTTAAATACAGTTTATTTTGACTTCTTTAAGTAACCCAGAAGATACTGTTTATTATTAGTTTACTGCACTTAATGCAGCACTTTAATGATGATACTGGTGAAGAACCGCAAAAACCAGTATAAATAGTTATACAGGAACAGAAGCGGGGTATCCATAAGCTCCAAGGAAGAATACTTGTAAACAGATAAGGACAATAAACGGGCTCATAAAGGGGAGAAGAAAAGACAAAACCATATATTGCACAGAATTAAAACCGAAGGAATAATACAGTGAGAGAAAGTATAGCTGGGGGGAAACTCTATTTCTGGTGAAAAACATATATAAAAAAGATTTATCATCTAAGAATAACAGCAAAAACATTGGCCTACTGTCTTATATCAAACTAACAGCTCACAGTAATTACTTCAAACCTCGTGAAATCCGTTTTGGTGTATTTCTCAATGTTATAGAAAGCATTCCCTCACTACTTTCTCACCATTGTAATTAATAATCACTACTCTCTCCATGTTGCTAAAGTAGTGGTAAAATGTGTTCATCCAGAAGAATCAAACAGGATAATTTCTGTAAACATTTTGTGACGTTAAAACTGACTTTCCCCAAACAAATGAGTCCTTAATACTTTCAGCCATTTGTGTTGTAAACCGCTGGCTATGCTCATACTAATCATGTCCCATTAAGCACATTATTTTCACACCATAGCTCACATATTTATCTTGTCCTTGCAGTTACAATGAAAACAGTATGTTAAATTGGCGGTCCTAGTAGTCCTAGTAGTTCAGCGTATCGCATTCACTTCAAGTGGAAGTCAAACGCTGGCTGCCCGATTTGAATTCTTCTTTCACACCAGTGCATGACAGTACTTCAGCAACTTTGACTATTTTTTGGGAAGAAATTAAAAAATAAGAAAAAAGGAAATCACTTCATGGCTAAGTTTTTGTGGGTTTCTTTTTTTCTTGTTTCCCGTTTTATTTTGTAGTTTCTCCTCTGTGCACCTGCTGTCAGGTTTCTGTTCATCAGCTCACCTGGTTTCATTTGGTTCATTTATTCCACCTGCATTTTATTAGTGTCCTGTTTATATACACCTATGTTTTCAGTTCAGATGTCAGTTCATTCTTGTTTCCTCATATTTTTGTTTTGTTCAGTTAATTTAGGTTGAGTCTTTATGAAACATATTTCCTGCTGTGGTCTGCCTACTGCCTCCTCACCACCACTTTGTGACTAAATCCATTTAAATGACTTGTAAAAGAGGAGACAAATGAATGCTTTAAAAACGTCTTTCCCCAGCAAGTCCTCAAAATGATGTGTTTGTTTAAATCTGTCCTATAAAGTACTGCCCAACAAGCTTCTCCATTCAAACGTTCACAGATTATCTTTTTTCTTTGGTAGTTTTACAAAATGTTGGGAAGACTGCAAAAAGAAAGCAACAAAAGGAAAGTGAAGGATTATCAAAGCTTTAGTTTGTTCCAAAATACTCCAAAATCTCATTTTAAATCATAATTTAAAGCTCTTTTGGAATTATTGTATTCTGGGATTTTGTGCATTTCCACACTTTGTTTTGTTTTTACAGATTTGAGTGAGTTTATTTACTATAGCTATCTAGTTTTCCATTGTGAACATCCTATATTGCAGTTATAAATACAACTGGTGTAAAATGGGGCACAACTGAAGCCAAATCGTAAACGTCACACTAATTTGTTTCTTTGCATTTGAAGTCAATGCTTACCAGCAAAGGGGAAATTAGAGCGCCCAAGACTGCAGACTGTTACAGTAATCTTGTGATCCCCACAAGCTTAGCTAGACCCTAAATAATACTATATGAAAACATATCAGTCTCAAAATACTCTGTGTATATTTCTGTAACATGTAAAAAACATCAAAAGATCATGTAATGTCATTAGAGGTCACATCTAATGCATATACAATCCTCTCATTCCAGCTGCTGTGGAGAAGCGATGCTGCAGGTTATTGACCCTCCTCCCTTTTAGTTAGGTCCACATCCTCTGGCACATTTTCCTCGGCTGGTTTCTCCATCAGAATGAGACCAGCATCTTCATGACCTTATTAAAGAAAAAAGGAGGAACAGTTTGTGTTTGTTTTGTGGCCATATGGCCCCATTAGTAGGGTAACGACCCCGAAATCCCTGCAGGACACATTCATTTCTAAATTATGTGTGTGTGCTTCTGAATTCTAGCATGTTTATGTGTGTGTTAAATGACCTTGGAGACCCTCCAGGACACTTAGCATTGTCCCCGGTTGCCACTTACACAGATGAAGCCCCTCTGTGTGCTACTTGGCGTGCAACCACCGCTTGTGAGACTTTCATCACACACAAACATATCTGCTAAGACATACACACATGCACAGAAATTATCCTTGTCAGACAAGTCAAAGTTAATTTTTCAGTACAGCAAATGATAATCGTTGGATCAATCAACAAAACTACAATTTCACTTTAATAAAAATTCCTATTTTGTTACGTGAATTAAAATCTTTAGTTAAAGCCAATGGATCTAAATAACTGACTGCAATGGATTATGGGCATTCAGATGCCATAAATTACACAGATAACTCTGATAATGTTCACATAAAGAATTATTTATTCATCAAGAAAATCCGTGGTCATTTTTATTTTCTAAAAACTTGTTAAGAAGCAACAATAGATTAAAAAAAGTTGTGTGATGCTAAAAAAAAGCACCTAAAGGAACATTTCCCATCAGAGAGTGGGTTGTGGAAATGGTAATTTGGTAAACTACAGTTTTGTAGTTCAACAATGACAATGACATTGCTTTCAGTCAATAAGATAATAGATGGCTTACACCTTTTTTTTAGCTTCATACAGGAAAAAAAACCCTGTCATTCTTGTTCCTGTTACAAGTATTTTTCACCTAAAGGTCAGTGTCTTTGCATGACCTTGTTTGTTGAGCCTGAGGGCTTAAGCCTGAATCAGCATTTACATAGTGTAGTGTGCTCCTGGTTTTGTCATCTTAGGAATATTGCTGAAATCAGTTCTTTTATATTCTTCGCCGAAATGGAGATTGTTCATGTATTTTTTTCATCTTGTCCGAATTACTGAAAAAAAGTCCTTTTTCACTTGTCTGAGCATCTCAGCACCACTTAGGAGGAGTCAGAATACAGCAGCTAGGCTAATAACAATGAAGACATCCATGAGATCCATATAACTTCTGTTTTGGTTTTCAAAACCCGGTCAGGTTCAAAACTGAGTTTAAAATATGTTTACTTACATTCACAGCTTTAGTGCAAATATATCTTAAGATTTACTTAAGCCTTAAAGTAATAACAGGGCTCTGTGATACTCTGGTCAGGGGTCTGTTAGCTGCTCCTCAATCCCTTCAACTTTGGAACTCTGTCCTATTGACCCCAAGGTGTGTAAACACAGTGGAGCCCTGTTCAAAGCAACATAACTTTTTTTTTAGGAATGTCTTCCTTTCAGACAAAGGTTTAGGTGGAAGATGTTTATTCTTGACATGTTTCAACTGCTAATTGCAGAATTCCTCAAAATCTCACCACCATGTTTTGTATCAGCTGTTACTCCTGGGTGTGCCTGACAGATCCACCATATTGGCCACACACTCCAGAAAACAAGGGACTATTAAATATATAATATCATGGACCCATCTAGCTATAGCATACCTAGGACTCTTTTCTAGAGTACAACGAGCAGCAATTTACTGTTTAGAGCAGTATAAATATCTTGTTATGGTGCATTTAATAAATTCAATAAATGATATCTGCGTGACTGAATGAAAATAACTGAGCAGTGTTGTTTGAATGTTGGTACTGCAAGGAGTTGTCGAGCAGCATTACCTCCATGCCATGCCATTTGCGGAGGATAAACCAATGGGTTTTATGCTGGATAGTTGAATGTACAGACAATTATCCAGTTGTTAAGCAAGATGAAGAAATCACGGGTCATCTCCGACAGCAGAAATAAAAGCTGGTGAGATTTAGTTGTGAAAGCCATAATATACATAGACAAAAATGTGTGGTCTCTTACTGTTTGACTGATAACACTGTCAGAAGCACGCAATGAAAACACCATATCCAATATTTCCATTGATGTGGCAAAATCAAATTATGGCTGAATTAGTGATTCATCTCTTTGGGAAGATGTGTGAAATGACAACAAACAGGTACAGTAGCTGTGATTTCATGACAGCTGTCATTCCTCATAATGCTTCTAGTGCCATAATAGCTCAGGGGTTCAAACTAGCACTAAACACACTGAGCCTCATTTTTGTCTTTGTCATTAAATTGACTTTTTCCAATTTTAAAGAAGAAAAATCAATTAAATTTAACATTAGATGTGAATTCTTTTTTGTGCTGCGTTGGTGGTAAATAGGTGACCAGCTGGTCTGCATTTTTGATGCCGATATCCTCTTTCATTTCAGTCCGTCTCCTCTCCCCGTTTCTCTCCATGAAACCCTTCTGGGTACCAATTAGAACTTAAAGCTGCTGGAGTGTGTACACACAGATAGGTGTGTGTTACTTTTTTTTAAACTTTTTTGTAAAAATGTGTCTCAATGTGTGTGATAGCGCCAGCTCAGAAAACAAAATATAGGCTACCTGTCAACAGGCACTTCAATGCTTACCATCTGTTCAAGCTGCAAAATGGCCTTCACTTACCCACAAACCAACACTACAGTCACACGAAAAGCATGGTGCTTATTGAAGTATGATATAATTGCCTGCATGCTGAGGGAAGAGGTTAGTTGTGTGCATACTGTATTTGTGTGAGTGTGTTTCACATTTGTTTCTATCAAATTGTGACATAATTGTCTCTGCACTGTTTTGCATTCGTGTATGTGTGCGTGTGTTTTACTGTTAATTTTTTATTCTAAATTCTTGGTTATTTGTTCATGTGTTAATGTAAAGTCTCTCATTTAGAAAATGAGCACCAGAAGAACCTGTGGAACAATATTATGTGACTTAGTATATGTATTTTACCACATACATGTCAGCTCGATTGGAAACAGATTGAAAATGGGAAAAAAGCACAAAATAAAGTGTTTCACACAAACTGTGCAAGTTTTTATTTTTAGCTGACTCATTGAAATAAGATGTCATTTTCTGTCTTTGTCCCGGACCCTCACACACTCAGGCATCCCTCCTGACTCACTCTGTGTATAATGTCATATATAATGTATGTCTATACATTGCCAGCAGTATCCAGGCCATGGGAATTGAATGCAGTTTTTATTTATAGTGAGGGTGATTTGTTCTAACATACGTACCCTTTAACAATGTCATCAAAGTCAAACCTTACTCTCGGGCACAATTAATGCTACATTTAGCTTAGGATAGATGGATTTATGCAGAACTTTATATGCGGCAGAAAAGTCGCAGAACTGAAGTGATATTTACACACATACACATGTACAGTATATATATATATATATATATATATATATGCAAATATCAACATATTTTGGGCAAATTGTACAAAAATGAACATGAGTAAAAACATACCAAATGTACACATCTGTACACATCTACATCTGTTGTCCCAAACCAATTGTAGTAAAAATTGTTTAAGTATATGATTTATAGTGCAAGATCACATGGGATAAGCATAGAATGAGATTAGCACACATATACAGATGTATGTACAATTCATCCAAAGAAGGGAGAGGACAGTCAACTATTTTTGATGACGACCTGGAGTAGTTTCCTCTGTGCTACTATGCAGTCAACACAGATTCTACAGAGCAGTTGTAGAAAGACAGAAGCAGTTTTTGTTGGAACTGATTTCTCCTAAGAAGACTCAAGAAGTAAAGTCTCTGCTTTGCCTTTTCTGCAGTAGTGTTAGCACTCCGAGTCAGCTGATCTGAACACCCAGAAATCAGAAGGTGGAGACCCTGATGAGATGATGTGAATGAGTATTGGCTGAATGTATTTTTTCCTCCTCAAGTCCATGATCAGCTTCTTTATCTTGACAGTGTTAAAGGTCAAGTTATTTTCCCTGCAAAACACTGTCAGCTGCTCCATTTCCTTTTTTATGCAGACTCGTCCCCATCCTTTGAGATGAGTCCCATCACTGTGGTGTCTTTTGTCAACTTAACTATGATGTTGCTGAATTGGGTGGGATTACAGTCATAGGTGTAGAGCAGCCTTTCTCAAAGTGTGGTCCCCGGATCACTAGTGGTCTTGCAGACCCCCTGGTGGTCCGCAAGGTGAACAACACGGCAATCCTAAATTTAATTAAATTAACTGGAAATGTTGTCACACTCAGCTTTGTGACACCAAACCCATCTTATATCCAAATAACTATGGAGCAGTGGCTTAGAACATGGTCACTTAAAAGAAGAAGAAAAAAATAACAGATATTTAACAATAAAAATATTGTAAAAACTGCCTTCTGTGTTGTAAACTTGTGAATGGTTTATATTGGCATATTTGTTCTTGGGCTGTTGGTCCAGGTGGTCCGTGAATTTTTGTTGTAAAGGTTAAATGGTCCTTGGACTGAAAAAGTTTTAGAAACACTGGTGTAGAGGGTAAACATGAGTGGGCTCAAAAGGCAACCCTGAGAGGAGACTGTGTTGAGGCTGATGGTTGAGGAGATGTGATCTCATCCTCTAGGAGTGATCAGACAGGAAGTCCAGGATCCAGCAGTAGATGGAGAAAGATGGTCCCAGTCTGTGGGGAAGGATGGTTCAGAATGCAAGTTGAGACTTTAATACCCAATCCTGTGCTAAAAGATAATCATCCTCATCTGATTTTATTAAAGGTGCATGCAGTGTATGCAGTTGCAATCTAGATTCATAACAGATTTTAAGCAAAAATAGTTGTCAGAATTAAGTTAAAGAACAACTTTAATTTCTATAAAACAGGTCATAAAGTATTAATCAACCTGGATAACCTGAAACAATTTTGTAAATCCCAAAATGTGTAATCAAGACTTCCCAGATGACCAAGCAGAAAGGATAGAATGCTGACAAGTGTACCGCATTGCCTCGAGTCACACTGTACAGATCAGCTGTGATCTGCTTAATTGTGTCAACTTAACACAAAAGATTAAAAAACAATATACTTAAGTAACACCCAAAAGTATTAGTCTGCAAATCCATCGCAGAATTCTAACCTGTAACTTTACAAAAAAAAAACCAGAAGCTACTTAGTCTGATGAAAATCCTCATAAACCCGCCAGAGGCATTAGATGGATGAAAGGAAATAATCTGGAAAAGACTGTTTCTAAGTCAAGCTGTGATTCCAACACTTTTGGTCTTTAAGCAACTCTTTAATTTTGGTAAAACATGTTTTACTTTTTCTCAAAAACATGATATGTCTTTAAACATTTCATTTGAATATAAGGATAAAAGGATTCTTTAAAGTGGTTTGGTTCTATCTGCTGTCAACAGTTTATTTCTGCTCCACGTTTCCTTATTGCCATTGCTACAGCGACCAGCATGGAAGAAGTACCAGATTAACGTAAATATTCCTGCACATTTTATGTCACTGCCCAGCTGCTTCTTCCACAAATTTAAAACACTGGAAGAAACATTCTCATCCACTGAAGGCCTTTTTTTCCACAGGAATTTATTTCTGCGTTGGCAACTCACAGAAGTGTGTCCGCATTCAAACACTTTCTCTTTCCAAGGACTTTCACCCACTCTTTCTGCAGTCTTCATCCTGCTATCCATGATAATCGTGCTGAGCAGGGGCCACTTGGTGTGCCCATGTCAGCAACATGCATTATGTACGCGTTTCTCTGGATAATCTGCTCAAAAAATGCCCCCTGCCTGCCCTTGTTATTGGAAGCCTTTTCACGATGAATGATGACAAACATCAGGGTGCCAAATGTCCCATGCAGGACACCATAGGCATTTCTCAGCAACATTCAAGCAACATCTGCTTGAGTGTTGAACGCAACGCTGATTCATCAGTCTTGCAAAAACACCTCATCTTAAAGTCACAGTCAGCTGTTTCAAAACTGCACTGAGGAGAGACTTTAATACAATGTCAATCATATAAGATGTTGGCACTAATGCTTAATCCAATCATATATACTCATAAATAAGTGAAGGCATGATGTTAAATGAAAGAAACAATATCCTGTTGTTTTGATAATGCTCAGTTAATGAGTACAACTTTAATTGGAATTTGTTTCCCTTGCTTCTGAAGGACATTCAGCCAGATGTAAACTCCCTGGTGAGGGGGAGAAAATTGCAGACATTTCATTTTCCCATCTCACTGCTCATCAAACAGTACAGAATGTAAATGCAACCCAAAATAAAACTGTAGGAGATATAGCTGAACTGCTGCCGTTTTAATATATTCACGTCACACCTATCTTTGTTTTATCTTAAAGAAAAATATAGGATTAAAATTGGCCTCTTTTATCTCCTTCCTTTTGTTTACCCCACCTTCTGACAGGTCAGGTCACATTGAGTGCGAGGACTAAGTCGAATGTACAGTCTGTGTGTTAAATTGGACACGGGGCCCCGACACCTCAACAGAAGAAGCTTTCAACAGCCTCATTTTGAATGAAGGCTTTTAATACAAGTCAAAAGTGCAAGAGGATTTAATTTGTATTCTTGAATAAATCTGCAGGGGAAAGACTGAGGAGGGAGGAACTGCCGTGGATAGAAAGGAGAAAATGTATGCCTGGAGGAAATAGACTACAGAGCAGAGGCTTAAAGAAAAAGAGATGGATGGATGGATCGAAGGAATATGAAGGTGCAAATAAGCATAAATCATGTGAAATACAGCTCCCTGTTTCATAGGGAACAATCTCTTCCATCTGACAGGTAATGATAGTACTGCTTTCAGCACAGTTTTGCTCTCACCTCAGGCAATATTGCTTTCTGCTTCTTTATTGTATCCCATGGGAGTTCACTTAAATATATATACTAATAAATAAAGGTTTTTGATAAAGTCATACTACAATGTAGGCAGAGCACATGATTTTAGCTGTCAAACTGACAAATAATATGCTTGCAAGATAAAGAGCATAGCATCACTGCAGCAGTAATGCAACAAAATGTTCTGAGGTGGGAAAATCACAAACAGCAAGGAAATTTATTTTCTGTAGATTATTGCTCTCCTTTAACAATGCTTCTTGGCAATTAGACAAATGCAACTAATTCAGAATGCCGATGTCCGTGTCTTCACAAAGACTAAAAAAGGAAAAAGTCACTCTAAAATCTTTAATAATTTAAAACAAAGCAACACAAAGTGCTGTACATGACAAAATCAATTTAAATAAAACACACAGACAACATGACACTGAATTCCAACCCCCCAATTGAATTCACTGACACGCAGGTATACACAAAAGACAGACACCCCCACCCCCAACTGTCTCTGTCTCTTAACTAAAACTATATAAATAGTGACTAAAATGGGAAAACAAATAAATGAATAAAAAATAAGTAAAAACATCTGGCTCTGCACTGATGATGATGTGAGAAAACTATATTAATGGCATCCATCTACACCAGGAGCCAGTGCCGCCACGTCCATAGAGGCCGCCACCACAGGAACCACCAAGTACCTAGGTCAAAGCATGTCAGGGTCCACACCACCACTGTAAGGCTGCGGCATCGGACCCCACGTTACCCAGACCGGAGCAGTCCCTCCAGGAACAACCCCAAGCCAAGAAGGCAGGACCCCCAGTGTGGAGAATCCCTATGAGGAGAACACTGGAGTCTAAACATAATAAAATACACTTAAGAAACAATAAGAGCCAATTAAAACAAAAACAATAAAATGCATATAAAGAACTTCATAAAAAATTATTAATGATATACATATATATAAATAACTAAATTAAATGAATGAATGAATAAAT
Source organism: Pseudomugil gertrudae (assembly GCA_037177535.1). Classification (NCBI taxonomy): domain Eukaryota; kingdom Metazoa; phylum Chordata; class Actinopteri; order Atheriniformes; family Pseudomugilidae; genus Pseudomugil; species Pseudomugil gertrudae. The sequence goes on along the minus strand of JBAMHV010000015.1, from coordinate 15,113,036 downwards.
AAATGAAGTTGAATAAAACAATGAAATAAAATGTCAAATAAGAGAATGAATTCAGTTAAAAGCTAAGCTAAAAAGGTGGGTCTTGTGCCTCTTCTTAAAAACATCAACAGTCTGGTATCTGGTTGGGATACCTCCTGGATGCCTCTCTGGTGAGGCGTTTCAGGCACTTTGCTGTGAGAGGAGATGCCAGGGAAGATGAAGGGCAGGCTGGAGGGATTTTCTCTTTACTCCTGTTTGTAGCATGTTTGACATTCATTTGGACTTCAAATCAGAAGCATTGCTGTGTAATGTTCCAGGCATTACAAGCTGAGCATAATTCAATTGATCTGTAATATCACAACTATTAAAGCCAGTAAAATAAAAACACATTTGGAATCGATTTGGCAACAAGTCAGCCAGTATCAAATTGTAGCTTTGTTTTACTTAATTAGTGGGTTGCATTGTGTAATGTGCTTTTGTTTTGTTTGGTCTTTTTACCCATCACCAGCAGCTCTTTGGGTCCACCAAAAGAACAATTAATAGAGGTCAATTTTTATCCCTCTAAGGAGTTATACATCTGAATGTGTCTTGGTTAACTGTCTGTCCAGCTCATTAATCAAGTAGCAAACATTGTGGTAAAACATTGGTTTGCACCACGCTGGAAATTCTACATCACTGTATTGTCTTTTTAATGACTGGGGGGTTTTTTGGTGCCTCCTTCATTTAAAGTAATGATTTTCTGTCTCTATTGGTTTTCCTCCATTTCTTTTTCTGTACGTCTGTCGCCTTCAAGCCGAGATGCCTCTGTCCTCGAAGCAGGCTGTTTGAGCGCCCCACTGGAAACCCCTCTGATGCAAGTCACTGTCTGCTCTAGAATTAAACATTTAGTGGGAGTCCTTGGAAAGGGTTCAGGGAGAACAGTGAAGTAGCCTATCCTCTGGTTCTCCGCTTTGTTCTTGTCTTTTTCATGTTTTTTAATTAAGACAGGGTTAAAAAGCATCAGCATCCACCAGTGCTGGCTTGCATTTCTGTCCTCCTGAGTTTTGTCATGTTCAAGGAGAACTGCTGGAGAGGGACTACAAGCCAACTGCCGCCTGCTTTTGTACGAAGCCTATTAATGATGCTGTCATTTCAGCTGTTATTTTTCTATCCATCTTAGAAGCAACTTCTGTTAAGTATCTTCCACCAAAACCCTTTCATTTAAGTCATTTGCATTACAAGGCACAGGGCTAATACATGTTTTCTTTGGCACTTTTTTCTTGACTACAAATCTGAGTCTTGCACTAATCGTTTCATGGTGTTTTTTTTTCTCTGAGCTGTGGATGCATCCCAACAACCACAGAAGCCATTTAACAGCTCTCTGTGCCTTTCTTTTGTGACCACAATTTGTAGAGGCTGCACATTGAGGTGTGGCAGAGAAGCAGGATAAGAGCTCTCTGGTGATTTAGGAGACAGGTGTTTTTTGTTTTAGGTGCATGTGCACAAGCATGTGTATGAGTATTGCCTGTTTTTGTGTGCGTTAGGTGCTCTGCTGAAGTTCTGACAAGGGTAATCATTCAGTCAGATGGAGGGACGAAGCAGCTTTAAATGCCGACACTGTTTTAGGCTTCACTGCATAACCAAATAATGCTCTGTGTTTCACTGAGGCTAATAAGGCATATGCCTTTTCTGAGCAGCTCAAGGGGAAAATAGCCTCCCTGCAAAAATTTTTTTTTCCCTTCTAAGCTGCTGAATAAATGCAGTTTTAATGGTTTTTCTACATTTCTATGCTGTTGGGAGTGGAAATGACACATTTCACTGCCCCTGCAATGTCTTCATATGGGTATTTATCAGCCCCAGTGACTCCTGGTTGTGTTAATAATCCCACAGTGGTGTTATGGATTCAGCCAAACCCCTGCTTTATCCCAGGTATCCTCCTTTTCTTTCACTAAATCCACAGATTATTACAGAAAATACTTTTTCTCTCTTATACTTGTTCTGTCAAATTAGTTCTTTTAGCATCTCAGCCCTCTGGAGGAATTACAGGACTTATTTGGTTTTTGCTGAGCGCAGGATATTCATTGGTTCACAGAGGGATTTTAGACTTTCAATCTTTTAAAATTGGAGTTCAGTCTGTCTTCTTTTTTTCCCATCTATATCACTGAACATCAAATATCACTTTTACAGACGTCATTCAGAACTCAATGCTAAAAAGATGCAGATTAGACAATGTCAAATCTTGATTTTTTTTTTATAATTATTTGCATTTGACGTTGTCATGGTTTGAAGTTTTTGTGTTGTCTTTTGTTCTGGTTTCCTGTTTTATTTTGTATGTTTTCCTCTGTTCAGTATGATGGCTGACATGTGCAAACCTGCCCCAAATACAAAGTCAAGCTGCACATGTGAAAACAACTTTAAGGAGAAAATGCTACACAAACTAAAACGCTGCATATTCAACCACAAGCGATATGACATTAAAGTTTCTACTTATGTTATTAAGCTGATCTTTTTAGAATATTGTAAATGAATACTGTATGTACCCTAATTTAGTTAGCCCCCCAAATCCCCCACAGTTATGGATTATTATGCGATTGTTTCCTGGCCTGTCTGTGTGAAGTTTACATGTTCTCCCTGTGTTCTCTCTGGCTACCATGGCTTCCTCCCATCATCCAAAGACATGCATGTTGTTAGAAAATGTTCTTTGGAGGGAATGTGTGTGTGTGCAACTGGTTGTCTCTCTGTGATGGACTGGTGACTTGTCAAGGACGTACCCCGCCACTTGCCCAAATGATTGGTGGATTATAGGCTCCAGCTTCTCATGGCCCTTAACTGGAATAAGTAGTCTGGATAATGCATAGATTTTGTATCTATAAGGCATGTTTGCACTTTGTAGTTTAGTTTCCTGAGTTCTGTTCATTGCTTTACCTTGTTTCATTTAGCTCAGTTATTCCACCTGTGTCTTGTTGTGTTCTCTGCGTAAACATGCTGTTTCACTTCCCCTTTGCCAGTTCATTTTTCTTGTTTGTTCTTATTAAAGTTAAGCAAAGTTTTTATTAAACATCTTTTTACTACCTGCCCTCCTCCTGGTCTGCATTTGGGTCATCACCACCCCTCCCTGACTTATGGTGCATGTTTGCATAGTGTTCTAGGCTAAAGCAGGAACAGTATGTATTATCTGTGTTTTCTGGCTATATTCCAAACAGGAATTTAAATCTTTTTAACACAGCATAATAAAACTTAAGTAAAGTAACCTGCTGTAGCAAAATGGTAATTATGCTTTGCTTCTTTTTTCCCCTTCCTTGCCAGAACTGCTTTCTGTAACATTAACAATATTTTTTCGCCCATTTTCTATCAGTATATCTTTCCCCCTACAGAAACTTGCTTGTATGCTATCTTTTTAGACCTTTTCTTATCTTTATCTTTTTCTCCTCTCTTCATCCATCCATCCATCAGTGCATTCATTTATCTCTGTGTAGCAGTTTTTGATGACTAGCATCCAGAACAATGCTTTACTCAGGCAGGCAAGGCCTGTGGATGTGTGATGGAGTGTGCCACTCCACAACCTGGCAGCGACGTGAACAAATTGATTTTCTGACAGATTAAAAAAGATTAAACCAGCCATAAAAACAAGCAGGAAAGTGCTTAATGGACCATATGTGCACAATAAGCTTTCATATGTATTCTTTTCCTACCTCTCCTGAGGTCATCCATCTTATTAAGCATGACGGGACACAGGCCGTGCTAACGTGACTGTCATGATGACTGGACCGTGTCCTTCATGGTATGTTGGAAAACAAAAGACTTGTTTTCTGATATTTATCCAAAACACAAGATAACTATTTAGCTTTATTCATACAGTATTTTTAACAAGCTTATTTGATAATACATTTTAATTACTGCTGGCCCTCTTAAAGAACCTGAAATTGAAAATATGCAGTGTAGTTTGTGGAATTAACTTTTGTCACTAGCTCATCAAGATGAATTGAAATTCTGATTTGATTTTAAGCTTTGCCTCACTGGTAACTGCACCACTATCAGTTCAGCTGTGAACAAGAATGCAAATTTCAGATATCTGACACTCAACATGAATGTCAAACCATTTCTATCAAGTGTTTTTCATGCCTGTTGTTGTTCTGAGTCTGCAACACAGTGGTATCTCCTCAGTTTCCCTGACAAAATGCAAAGAAATACTGTGTAAAGTGAAAAAAACCTCATTTCCACAGAACAATGAGGCTTATTACAGTGAAATTTTATATCAAGATTGAGACTTGACTGCTTTAGGGGAAAAGTACTCTTACTCCTTATATCCAAGTTGTTAAATTTAGTAATGCCAGTACTTTGATGTAAAGTCCTTACAAAGGAAAAAACTGGCTCATGATACAAGAATCTTGATACAACAGGCTTTGTCCGAAGTTGAATACTGTTAGTTAAATTGATGTTTTAAAGGAAAGAAATTTGCCAATTAAATCTTTAGAAAAAAATTAATGTAGATGTGCACTTTTAAACATGTTAAATTTGTGGTGTCCTCTTAGTTGACATATCTTCTAAAAGTCTGAATTCTACTGTACAGAAAGAAGTACCAGAGATGCAGAGCTCACATGACGGTATAAGGTAAAGTAGGTCAGGCAAACAGGAGGGAGGAAGGTTGTTGAAGATTTTAAATGTGAGAAGAAAACATTTTTATTGAGTTTGTTGTTGAACAGGAACCCAGGGGAGGATGAGGATTAGGGATTTGGGTAAAGTTTTGTGTGCACTGACCAACTGAACTGAAAAGGCATTCGTACCCAACTCCAAGCAATGAGGCAATCATATCCCAACTCAATTCTGGAAGTTTGGTAACCTCAATTGGCTTTGTATGGGGTGCCCAGTGTAAAAAATAAACATTAAAATGATTAATGATACAATTTCATTATTTAGCTCACTTTTCTCATATTTAGCACATTTTCCCAACATTTTTTAGTTTATGCACACTTTCACATACACATGTACAGATGTCAAATATACCATGTAATCTAAATGATTATCTAAATGATTATCTTAAATGTTTCAAATATATGCTAATTAACTCGACCCCTTATAACTTCCATTAATAAACAAGCTGAGACACACAAGTATGCACATCAGTAAAGCTTGCTGCAGTACCATAAAATCTTGACCACTCAACCAGTCTGTACATTGCTTAAGCCCCGAGAACTGTGTAGCGTTTGGATAATGGTCCTGAGTTGGGTCTGAGTAATGGGCTAAAGTGTCCAGGTGTTTATAGTGTGTATTGTTTATCGAGTTGTTTACAGCAGGTTCATCCACAGGGTCCTATGGAGAGATTCAAGCAGCAGCAAGTTCAGTCCTCGAGATTAACCATCCTGCAACTTTTAGATGCAACCCTAGCCAAACATAGCTAAATCAAATTAATGGCTTTGTACCTGGCCTCTGTAGCTGCATGCAGACATGCAGAAGAGGGAATATAGGAATTTGATTCAGGTGTGTTTTCCCTCCCTTTGGAGCATGTCTATAATGTTCAAGGCTTCTGCGTTTTTGATTACAAGGATACAAAGTCTAATAGGAATGATGAAACAATTGGGTCAAATGTAGCTTGCATTCATCTCAACTGTGCAGTTTTTCTCTCTCCAAAATGTTTTTACGCAAGGTCCATCACACCAGTACACACTTTATTCCAAATTATTTTTCAAAAACACTGAATTCTGAGGCCCTGTTCTGTTCAGCAAACCTTATAAATTAGACCCCTAATGATTTGTTTTATGCATTGCTGAAAAGAGAGGTCACTGTTGCACATGACCCTGAGCTTGTGAATGTAAGGGGATGAAAGCACAGGGGGTCAGTATACATACCAAGACAGATGTTTTTTGTAGTCCCATCAATAAATTTAAGGCCAAAATTAATCAAGTCACATTTATCACATATGAGTTTGAGGTAGTTAGGCTTGCATCCAGGATCTGATTTCAGTCAGACAGCTGGTCAAGATGGGATGGCTTGATGAGAGGACCAAACAGAGCCCCAAACAACATCATGGGAAAGTAGGGCTCAGTAGAATAGACTACTGTAATGTGCTGCTCTCTTTTCTTCCTAAAGAGTAATTTATAGTTACACCAGAATTCAGATGCATGTCCTGAATGCAGAACCAGATGGCAGGAATTACACCAGTTTTATTTTAATTTTAAATTAAAGTCGTCGAAATTAAGAGATAGTTCTTCTCATCAACTTGTAAACCAGGGAATTTAACCCATTTGTAAAACTTTGACGTGATAAATGGAACTAGGTTGTAATTCTGTAATAAAACTGAAGACCAAATTAATAAAATCAATCATTATCCTTTATTCTGTTTTGTTTTTATCTGATCGTGTACAGTTCTACCATCAGGAAACTGAACATTTGCACTGGATGTTGTTTAAGCATGTGAAAGTTATAGTTAATTTAGTGGAAGACATTTTAGGATATGAGACACACAGACATTCACAAGCATGCTTAAACATACAATATTATAAATAGTAATAGCATGCCACCACCAAGAAATCCATTTTAAAGCAGCCTAAATTTTGATGAAGAGCAAATATTGGTCTTTAGTCGAGTTCTGTTTCTGTCAGCACTGAGCTAAATTTTGTCCAAAGCACTAACTATGACCTGTGTCTGAGGACACAATTAACTAGTAATTATCTGAGCTCAGAGCAAAATCCTTCATAATTGAGTTTGCCAAGTTTAGAAAAGTCACAGGGATTTTGAAGTTCAGTTAGAGTATGTTCATATTTGGGGTCAAAAGTAGTATTACAACATTTAATTTAGAAACAAACATTTTTAAATTGCAGTGCTTCTTTGACGGCTCATGGATTAAATGGAAGCTTCTCTGGTGAGTTAAAATATTCAGACTTAAAAGACAAATATCAGCAACAACCTCAATTTGCTAAAAAAAAATATAGCTTGTGGTTTTATCTGTGGCCCTGATTTAATCTGAGAACACACTCAATTAACAGCATTTTTTATAAAAACATTTGCAACATAAAAACACAGCAGAAACATAAAGCCCAGTTTGCAATCCAAGTAGTGAATTTGACTAGCGATTCCTAAATCCCTCTTTCTTTTTGTTTTTTATCAACTTCCAGATTAAATGCATGAAGAAAAGATTCCATCTTTGAAAAAAAAGTACTTTTTTCAAGAAATATCTTTTAAAGAAGCCAAAAGAGCCTGAGCATAACCCATTGCAAACATTCCTTACAAACACTTTAGCATACAACCAGAAACATGGTGGATATAAATCTGTTGTGGAATTCAAAGATGGAAGTGGCTTGTTGAATATCCAGCATCTCCCCCAATCTTCCACCAGAACAGAAAATAGATCAATCCTGTGAGATTGTTGTGCTGGAGGTACAGTGCATCGGGTTTACAACTTAGTCAGAGTTGCTTTAACATGGTGTAAACAAAAGGGTTATAAGATAAGTTACATGATAACTTTCAGTTTTTTTTTAAACATTCATTTTGTCCAAGTAGCAGCATGCTAAATGGAGCTGCAGAAACATTAAAACCTTGTGCATGAAAGCAGCAGAAGTATGAAATCGATGGGACAAAGTTTTTCAGACCATAGTACCAAACCTTTAAGGTGCAATTTAAAATGGTTTAATAACCTTTGTATTGTGCTCACTTAATATTGATAATTATATTCTCATGCTTTTCTCCTCTATTTAGATAGAATATAATTATTTAGATAATTATCCCAAGTAGTAACCTGGACGAATGTTGAAGATGGGTGCTCGTCTGTGAGACATTTAAAACAAGACTTTGAAGTTGATTGTTGTTAGAAGCAGCTAGTATGCAGAGATAAAGCTCTGTTCGCTCTGCAAGATTCTGTAATATTGCAAAGGACTTTGATGCATTTAATATTCAACACTAGTAGGTTTTAAATTTTGACCGAGTTCCTATCGAAATATGGATCTGCTATGATGCTTCAAAATGTGCAGATAATCTGAGATGGCCCTGACATATCAGCAACAGTGATAGCCATGGGCCCAGCTGAATGCTGTCTTCATGCCATCACCATACAATCTAACAAACATATTTGTAAATGTCCAGATAGCTGCAGAGCATATCTCTTCTGCTGGGACATCTTTTATAAAACCCAGATATCTCTAGTTTCAAACACCTTCGAGCATGCCCTTCATGGCAGAGATAACCTTCACAACCCAGTGAGAACAGTGTTGCCTTGAGGGGGTACTTCCCTTCAGTTACCAAAGCAGACAAATAACGGAGCACTGTTGCTGTGCACCGTTACCTTGTCAATTCCTGAGTATGAAGCTTGGTCCCAGGAGACAGACGATTCATGCACTTTGCTCTGAAAATGAAAATTTGATGGGCCTATCACAACCTGAACTGTTGCCTAAAGTTAACCAGATTCACTGTCTAAAACAATGATAAGAAGCACGTAATTGCATGCAAATTAAAATAAATTATAGATCATTGCAATGCAAGGTTACTCTAATAAGTCTAATGTTGGAGTCGGACTAGTTCCCCAGAAGATGATCTGCCAATTTAACATTAATGCTACAGACCCCACATTCTGATTGCTGGTTAATAAAGTCCAACCTTCTGTAAAATAAAGCAGGGATCTAAGATTCAAAGATTCAAAGAGGTTTGTTGTCACATGCAGTTATACTACATACAAGTGTACAGCAAAATTGGTTTAAGTACAGCCGGTCCAAGATTACATACACCACAGAACAAAACAGGAGCTGACAGTGCTTAGGCGAAGCCAGGGCCCGGCACGCTTAAGTTTCCCCTATTTTGACAGTGTCTACTGAAAAACTGGAAAAAAAAAAAAAAGAATTTACATTTCATGTTTTTCTTGGAAGTTGATCCCCACACCACAAAAGTACTGCTTCTAGAATTATTTGGGATTTTGTCATTTCTATATTAATGCATTTTTAATTCTTACACTAACCTGGCATCTGAGGAGTGGTGAAAATTACTAGTCCCCACCAATATAGGCTGCTTGGTGTTAGCATGTTGCACTGCTAAAATAGCTCAAGTAACCTGAAGTTTGTTTTTTTTTGTTTGTTTTTTTTTTAACCATATCTGTCCAGCATCTCAACGGGCAGAATGATGGTCTGGCTGCTATACTGTGCTGAGCAATTTTGCTTTGCCAAGAAGATCTTCATGTATATATGTAT
>JBAMHV010000015.1:15079757-15090773 GCA_037177535.1 Pseudomugil gertrudae | reverse complement strand
GTAGCTCAGATTGTCACCTGCTGCATAACATCGCCAAGCAACATGGGCTGGAGCATGATGCCGGGTGGGATGAGAACAGTGACCCGCCCCCATGTATGGAGCAAACAAATGCAGCAGGGCTGCAGAGACACAACAGACTCATTCATAGTCTCTTCATAGAATTATTTATATTTTCAATTTGCATTTATAAAGCAAGAAAGAGTCCAGGAGATGGGCTGAAAAGACCCAAATGTAGGATTTACAACGATGGATAAGAGAAGAATTAGGGTTTAATTAAACAAAGCCACAACTTCAGACTAAACACCACTAATATAAAATGAAGACTGTGGAAAGGATACGACAAACTGACAGCTAACCCACAGCATGAACCAGCAACAAAATAGTGGAAAACCCAGAGCATATTTAAAGAGGGGCTGATTACAAGACAAGAAGAAGGCGAGACAAATTAAACAGGTAAAAAAAAGTCATGCATACAGAATACACAAATGGAAACAACTTGATAAAATAAAACAGGACAGAAATAAAAGAAATGGACAAAACACTAGAAAACTACGTAGATGCCAGAAGAACAAAAGCCCCACGGATATCACAGAAATCATGTATGAGCTTTAAGAAACGTGCTCATTTTAAACTACAGCAAATGTTTGTTTTTTGTTTGTTGCTGAGGTCTCTTTTCTCTATGCTTTGAGCCTCTTTCTCGTCCTCACTTAGATATTAGTTATCCAACTTTTACATGAGAAAAAATACATCTTGTTTGCTATAACGGGCACAGGTAATAAACAAAACAACAAAGTCAAAGCAGCTTTGTCAAAGCTTATGACAACTTCAACATGTGTTGTTAAAATTGTATTTAAGTGTTTGTGACCAAAAGAGGAAAAAATTCCCGTTAGGACAAAAGGGAGATAAGCTTATACAAACAGCCACTGACACATTTTATGGGAGTTTGAGAAGCAAATATTGTTATTTACATGTTTTTGCAATTAACATATTGGGTAATAGTACTGAAACACAATGTAAATGGATCTGTGTAAATACCTTGGTTTTTATTGATCCATTTTCTGCTCCTGTGGATTTAACTGACAAGGAGATATAAAAATGAAGGATTTGCCCCCGTGACCCAACCATGTATAAGCGGCAGAGAATAGATGGATGGATGGAAAATAAAAAAAAATAAACAAAAAAAACTAGAGAGGTATTTTCTATGGAGTAATAAATACTCAAAATGAAACCTTACATTACCATACAGGTAATCACAGTTCACAGTCATCACAGCATAATCAATACCTTGCATGCGGGATACTTTGTGTTTGTGGAGCAGAGCGTATATTGCCATGGTAATGCAGACCACAAAGTAATGAGCCAGACTTAAAATGCAGAAAAACCAAAGTTTAGTGTGAAGTTATCTCACTAATCCTGCTTTGGTTCAAAAAGCCCCTGCTTTCCAGTAAATGCATTGTTGTCTGTGACCAAACCTATATTTATGTATTTGCATTCACAATATATTCACACTATACAGTCACACTTCTTTTATGAGTCAGGAAAGTATGCGGCCTAATCCCTGTATGAATCCCTCATTGATTTGTGGAAAATTTCGGCACCCCCAGCTGTGATGTGAGGGATGGGGAACTTTAATAGCTGTCCAGCTAAGCCATTCTTCTCCACTGATGGATTTCTTTGTATGGCTGTATGTGACTGCATCCAGGCAAACTCTTCTATGACTGTAGAAAAAAATCTGCACATGCTTGCTTGTGTCTTCTCATTTTCCGAACTCATTTACATTTGACGGCACTGATTATATTTATACCAAGCACTGCAGAGACAGCAGCATAATGCAGCTAAATATGACCAGCAACATCTTGTCATATGTGGAAGACTCACCCACTGTTTGTTGACACTCAGAAAGCCAGCCATCTCCCGCTTCACTAGATAATTCTCCTCTGCAGCATAGCAGAGAGAAACTTCATTAACCCCACTGCCATACATCCCTTTTTTGAGATATGCAAGTGTAATGTGGGTGAAAGCAAGCTTTAAACGTTGTAAATACTAACTTGCTAAACGTCATGATGTATTACATACTTTGACTAAATTGTCAAGAGCTTGTCTGTGAGTCTGCGTTTCATGGGTCTGAAAACTGTGTAATAAATATTTTAGGAATGCAGATGTACAGTTTCAGCAACAGTAAGATCACAATTACACGGTCTCATGAAAATACGTGTATGTTGAATTTATATTAAAGTGACATTTAAAGCCAAGGGGAAAGTTATAGCAACAAGCATGATTGTTATGTTCTTCTAAACCCAGTAAAAAGCTTGTCTTCAGCTCAAACTGCTTTTGGAGCCTCAGGGGCAGCAGAAATAAGCTGTGTACAGAAATTATAACAATCATGCACAAAGCTGATACTGTAAACTTTTTTACACGCCTATCAAACTATCTGGAAGTATTTGCTTCTTCAGTTGCAAAATATGTAACACACTACTGAAAATAATGGCACTAGAATAAGAGACACAATGTTTAACACATTAAAGAGGAAACAACACGAGGAAGAACTGAGGAAAAGACTGCTCGCTACACTTAAAAACAACTAAATGTATTTATGTTTTAAAGTTAGGAACATACATGAAAATATAACATCCTTAATGATTCCTGGTAAAAGACTACATAAGTGAAGCTCTGATTGAATATTGTTTGGATATCTGTGAATCAATTATGGTGGTCGCCTTCCTCATGAGTAGTTTTCAATTAACTTTGAACCTTACAGAAATGGTTATTGTAATGTGCAGAAAACATCTTTCATTTTTCCCATCCCCTCAGGTGACTAAACCATCCCTCCATTGGATGCTTCCACATCACATGATCCACTCACACCTGGAGGTCATCAGCACAAGAAGCTAACACTGTTGTGGAAAAGATCTTGCAGACTCAAGACAGCAGTGATGCAGCAGCAGAAGGTTTATTTAGATCCAAATTAGACAATCTACACAGACAGACGAGGCCCTGGTTCATGGTGGGAAGGCCCAGTGCAACCTGAACCTCCCATCTTTATAGAACTCTTCATCCAATGAGAGCCACTCTATTTCCGTTATCCCTTCAATCATTACCATACATGGTACATCAAGACTACTTACTAATGATTACACAATGTCATGAGGCCTGGTGAAATGTCAAACTTTATCTGGGACCAACCTGTTGTTCCCCTTCACAGAGGAACTGAAGAGAGGTCACAGATCATCTTACTTAGTTAATGTAGATGATGTTTGATATACCTACTTCTTTTCACTGCTCTTTTGTCCGGTATGCTTAGAATGTGCTTAGAATGTGTGTATGGTTAGAGGAAGTGGCCCAGGTGAGTTTGGGGATGCCCTTTACCTGTGCATAGTGAAGGCTTGAACCTGTATTTGTTCTGATTAAGCTGTTTTATAGAAAAGATATTTAAGAGTTTGGTTTTGGTTTTCAGAGTAGCTCCTGAGTTAGACCTTGTTCTGTTAAATTGTTTTCACTGATTTGGCGCAACCACATGTCCCTTCCTTCCCCACAAGTTCCACAGCGTTTAACAAATTATTTCTCCTAATAGATACCATTAACCTCACATGCTGTCTTGTTTCCAGTCTGTGGTTGTCAGGTTGCACCCCTGCAGGGAGGTGTAATAGTTATGCATCATTCAGTATTAATTATTTAAACATTAACTACTCTTTGAGCATCCTGGGAAGTGTTACACAGAATCAGCGCCTCCATATATCATTTTTGAGTCATTGACCAAAATTATGTACTATGTAGTACATCATTATGATTTGGAAGATTCTAGGTTTGGGGAAATTATATTTTCCAGGCTTGCTTTAGTTTAGTGTATTTTCAGGTTTTTTTGTTTGTTTGTTTTTGTTTGTTTGTTGTTCTGCTAAGGCAGAGGTCATGTTTTTGGCTGCTACATAACTAAAAATTTTGACATTAACAAATTTTGATTACATTTCAGGAAATGCCAGAAATGGAATAAGGAACGAGTGACTCGATGTATTGTTGCATCCCTCTGAAAGAATATTGACAAGTTCCGCTCATAAAAAGGCATCAGACATACAGTATTTGTAACTCCAAGAAAAGTTCCTGTATTATAAAAGCAAGACTCATCTTTGCTCACCATCTTCAACTAGACGTTTTCACCTGAAGCAGCGCGAGTATTTTATAATGAAAACTTCTAATATAAAAAAAATGGTTCTTAATTTGGCCATTTTCATTCAGGCTATAGGTGGCTAAATAAAGCCCTTTGGGACAAACGTAGCCTCAAGACCACCATGCTGCATTTTCCAGTCCCCCTACTGGCCCATAAAGACGCCTTCTCTTGGGGACACTACGCTCACTCTGCCTCCAGGCTGGAGTAAATATGAAAGAAATGTTGAAATGTCAGAAGAAACTTGAAAAAACATTTGGAATTTGTATTCAATGTCAGCACTTTGGTGGATTGCTTTCTTTCTTTTCTTTTTTTGGGGTCTTTTTAAGTTAATTAATGACTTTTGGAGGACACACAGTCAGCAACAGCCATCGGCGAAAGCATCCAGTAACAACTCTGAGCTGGGCAACAGCCTGCATCCCATTTATTTCTTTCAGTATCTGCCTCTAGCACGCTTACACTCACTAGCCAACAGGCTCCTTCTGTTCTTTTATCATACACACCGATGCTCACACATAGGAGAGCAATGGAAGTAAATGAGCACACACACAAACACACACAGAGAAGATGAAAGGTACAGCAACTGAGAGAAAAAAATAAGTGAGGGATGGACAGTGGAGATTGCAGCTTAACCTCCTGGCTCTCCTGTAAAGCAGCACTCACTCTCAGGAGCCTCGCTGATAGCCATCTGTCTGGCAAGGGGAAACAGATTCACCTTCCTAACACACTCACTCATCCCACGAACAGAAGGACAGGCGCTCACTGGCCTACACTCATAGATAATAAGTATGATGAAGATATTTTGAGCGTGACTTTGGAGCTGTGGTTTGTGTTTAGCAGAAATGAGGGCTTAGATAATTCTTTATCTGCTAATTAATCCCGTGACTGCATGCTGCCAAGTTTCCACATTTTGTTTCTCATTATTCTTAGAAACGCAGCGTATGCACACACATTAACATCTGTTTAAAATAAGTAAGCAGCATTCACAAATACTTTGAAAACCCATAACCAAACCAAAAACACTTTAGATTTCAACTATAAATCTGGAGCTCAGTCAATAGCTACCTCTCAATGTGATGGCTGAGCTAAAGAAAACCTTTGCCGTGGCGTTCTCCTTCCTCTCCTCTTTCTCTCTCCAACCTGCCATCTTTTAAGTTCCTCTCTTTAAATCTAAATTCCTTGATATCATTCCACTTTTTCACCTCTGCTGCAACTTCACAACTCTCACCCCACGTTTTCTCAGTGTGTTCTACACCCCTCAATCCATCTCTGTCTTCCTGATCAATAATCAATCTGCAGGGGCCAGGGCCAGGGGCCCCATGCCATCTGTCACCATCGGGAAAGAAGGAGAGGGGAGCGTAAGAGTAGAATGAGAAAAACAGGGGAGAAGGAGGAGATATAGTTCAATCTATCTCCATCTATCTCTATCTATGGTCAGGTTCACTCTGCTGGTATAGATCATAATTTGGAGGCGTAATTGCTGGTCAGAGACTGTGGGTGGAAACTGAAGGGGGAGGTAGGAAGAAAGGGTGCATTAGTAATGCTTTTTAGAGCCCCAGCTCACTGCCTGACCCCATTTCCCTCTTTTTCTTCTCTTTATGTCTTCTCTTTTACTCTCTTATCCCGCTTGGGACCATATCGTATCTTTCAGTATAATACTAGTAGATTTTTGGGCACCAGATGAAAATGTTATATCACACATTTTAATTATGATGACATCATTTAACTGAGCCTCAACACACACAGAATTTGGATTTCACAAAACAATCACAAAAACAGGGACATCAACACAAAAATTATTAAAATAATTTTCCCTATATGCCCTACAGGTCAGATGTCATATGTTCCGACTGATTCAGGCACTTTTGATGCTTGTAGAAGTTCACCTATCACCACTGCTGCTCACTGTTGCCAAAAGATTGTAGTCACCGCCAAGCAACATGGGCTGGAGCACGATGCCAGGTGGGATGAGAACGGTGACCCGTCCCCATGTATGCAGCAGGGGTGCAGAGACGCAACAGAATCATTCATAGTCTCTTCATGGAATTATTTATATTTTCAATTTGCATTTATAAATCAAGAAAGACACCTTGATTAAAAATGACTGCGGATGAACATAGAGCGACCTAATGAACTGTAGAACATTTCAAAGTTAAGCAAATCAAGATTTATTGGATAAAAAAATATAACCTGGCTGTTCCTAAATCATATACACATTAAATGACATGTACACAAAAACATATCTAATTACTTTGCTGTAGCTCTTTAAAATATTTGTTGGCTTCTTCCATCAACACCTCTAATTCCATTGGATCAAACTTATACTTTCGCCTGCAGTTATGTGAAGTCGCCATGACACACGCTAAATCCTCATTTAATTAGGTGTGTCTCCGACACTTTGCACCCGCTGTAATTTGCGTCCGCAATCTTAGTAAATCACGTACTAACCACGATCCCGCCCCACAAGCTAAATTCTAGACTCCACACGCTAATTAATACACGCAAATTGAGATCTTAGTAAATCTGGCCCAGAGAGTTTCTGTGACATTTTGCATCACTTTATAGTAGAAACTTTACTCCAAACCCTGTTGTTCATCATATGATACTGGTGTCCTGCATCCTGGTGACTATCTAAAAGCAGAAGATTATATTATAATCATTTTTACCTATTCTATGGTAATAAATAGTAAATATACCTTTTCTTTTAGATTTTGTTACAGGGTCAAATAAAGTTTTCAGATTTATTAAGTTGGATTTTTCTGCCCGTTCTTCTTAGGTCAAGCTTTAAAGGGGACGTATCATGCAAAATCCACTTTTTTAGCCCTTAAATTTTAATTTTTGTTTATTGTTTAGGAATGCAGAAAATGTCCATTTATTCCCTCCTGATGCTGCACATATATCTTTATGTCCTTTGTGGTAATATTTTTCAGTCCGTTTTATTTTTTCTAATTTCTATTACGTTTCTTTATCTATTACGTTATGTGTTAGCTGTGTGTCTGACAAATAAGGCCGTGGACTTCCGGGTAACTAATTTCATAAATCAGATATGTTGACATAGTAAATTTACCAAAAAAATGTTTCTCTACTGGGAGATTAGCGTATCGCTGCTATCAAGCTACAAACATGGCGGAACAGGGTAGAGTTGAACTTCCTGTGACCTGGAGGGGGGCGGAGCATGACAGGCCTCGTTCATATTTAAAGAGACGGCACCAAAACGAGTCTCTCTGAAGACGCAGCTCAGAACAGGATTATAAGGTGTGTGTGGAGCGAGAATAAGCAGGAATTCAGACCAAAGTATTGTGGTTCTACTTTATACAGACAATAAATTAATTATTTACATGTTAAAAGGAAGGATTTAAAAACATGATATAACTCCTTTAAAGGGTTACAATTATTTTTCACTCAGGACTAATACACATCCTATTTTCATCCTACTGTCTGATTACCAAGATTAATAAATATAAGTAAAGACTTTATTTTGGTTTAACATTATTTTGGTTTAAAACATAAAAAAATAAAATAATATTTAACATTTACATTTATAATTTATCAGTCTAGACTGTATAAAAAGGTCAGCAACCAGAAAAGGAATAAGCTGAGGTCCCAAGACTGATTTATGCCTATCCTAGGCTTGTTTGGAGAGCATCCTTGACTGCCATTTGCCCTGGTCTCATGATCATCCTAGCCTTCACCCTGTACATTCTGCATGATGACACAGTCACTGAGCTATTCTTTAGGTTTATTCATGAACAGGCATTTTTCCTCATGTTTGTGTGTGCTTCAGAATAGAGTTAAAATACATAGTTCTTTTTTTTTCTTTTTATGTATTTATTTACTTATATACGTATTTTGCTTGTTCACCTCTGGTGCTCCTGGCACTTGCTGATTTTGTGTTCTTGCATCGGCCCCATGAGATGTCACATATGTTTCTGTGGATGGTATAGTGTCTGGTTGGTTTGCAGTGTTTCCTTTTGTGTGTGTGTGTGGTCAACTGGGAGCTGTGGTTTCCAGTCTAACTGTTGCTAGGAATCGAGGGTCTGCAGCAGCTCCAAGTGCTGCAGGCTTAACATGACAGTTTCACCTTCGTCCTCTTCTTTGCTCCTACTTCAGGTCCTGGGTCTAAGGGCCATGCCAGTACAGAGCTATTTTATACTGGAAGGCTCCACTTCAGTCAGATGTAAGCTCAGATCAAGTGACATCCATAGCTAATCAATTCATCTGACTACATAACCTCATGATGTCTCACAGTAAAGTTTTACCAATCACTCCTTCCCAGAATGATGCATAAACCAGTACATGTGATGACTCGTAGACATTCAGTTATACTGGTTTTAATTCATGATCGTTTGGGATTTACCTCCATACTGGTGAGATTACAGCGATGCGTCCCTGCAAACCAGCCGCTGCTGGAGCACTGATCAATGTCCACATCCTGTAGGTTGACATCCACACGGACAACACCCCTGTCAGAGAAAAAGATGGAAGACAGAGGAGAAAAGGTCATGCAAGTCATTAGGAAATTTAATTATAGAGTTTTTTAAGTACAGAAATGAACAGTGCAGAACGAGACAAATGTTATCAATTCGGAAAGAAAGAAGAACAAGAAAAGAGTCAAATAGAGGAAGATGAGTGGCTGTAATGAAGGGTGGATGGAGTAAGAAGAGGGGGTAAAGGAAGAAAGGTGGTGAAAATGAACAATGACGTCCTGAAGAAGACAGAGACCAGACTGAAAAGGAATGAAAATGAAAACCGTGCTCAGAGGAAGACCGGGTAAATGTGTTTGACTCAGCCGTAGAGGAGAAAGAAACAGAAAGGAGTTGATGAGGAAGACTAAAAATGGGACAGGAATTAGGAGAAGTGGAGGTGAAGATGATGAGGAAGAGAGATAATGTTAAAGAAGTAAGGAAACATGAGCTGGTTGAGCTTTGTTTGGCTCACTTTGAATTATGGCTTCAATGATTTCACATCCTTGCACCCTGTTGGATTCTGTGCAGACACCTTTAAACGTGTCTTTTATAGTTTTTTAGAAACAAGGATGCAAGCATGTTTTTCTAACTCCAACCGTTCCATTTAAAACTGCTCGGAGAGCCCAGACCTCCACCAAACAGCTTGTTCCCACCCTATTCTAGTCCTTTCATCTTATATTTATACATTATTAGATTCACTGGGGCTCCAGCCCCCCCACGACCCCGTTCAGAGAAAATGGATGGATCAGTGTCTTGGCTATATTATGGTGTTTGTTGTATGTTTATATCTTAACTTGTTCTCTTACTATGATGAATAGATCCTCTTTTTTTCCTGTTCTGTATCCCAGTAGCCAGATTTTTGCTGGGATCGCCTATAAAACCTGTTGGTTTACCTCACATTTATTGTGGAGTTATACTGAAAGTGGTTCCTTCTCGCATTGATAAAGAATCCTTCAAACAGTCGATTGCAGTTTTAGTTTCAAGGCATTTCATATCAACAATGAGACAAACTAAAGTTAAATGTATGGAAACTGCTGACTTATGCAGCAGTGAGTCACTGAATAGCCACCCTGGGATGTGAATGAGGTTAAAGACTGACTGTCAAGGGTTGTTACTGCAATACAGCATGAGAGGAGCACTGACAGGGAGTTAAACTGATGTAGTTATGCTCACTTCAGCACAGCATAACCTGCTGGGACTGGAGCCCAGCCCAGTTTCTATATCTGTCCAGTCTCCCTCTCTCTGCCAGTCATACACTCAAACACACATGTAAAGGATGCTTAGTCTTCTCTGATTACCCTCTCCAGTCTATTTCTCTGCTAAAGAAAGGCTGCACACTTGCATTCGTCCTCTCTACTCTTTGCTGTGGCGTGTAGCCTGATACCCGTTACCTCCATCTGCTTGTTGGCAAGTGGAGCAAACCATCGCCTTCCATTCGGCACACAAAGAGAGGCAAGAGAATGTGCTGATAAGCCTGTCAATCCAAATAATCGCTAAACAATATACCTTTATAGATGTTCTAAATGCTACACAGAGATATTTCTTAATATCAACATGGAAACAGATGAATATGCTTGCTTCCTGCCAATGTAAACACCCACAGGTCACTTTATTAGGAAAATAGCTGAACAGCCAATCATGTGGCAGCAATTCAATTCATTGAGGAATGTACCCATGGTGAAGACAAGTTAAAGATCAAACTGAGCATAAGCATGAAGAAGAAAGAGGATTTAAGTGGCTTCGACTGTAACATTGTTGTTGGCTGTGATGGACTCATGACCTTTCCGGGGTTTCTGCCTTTCGGTTGGACGTTACTGGGACAGCCACCAGCTCCACTACAACACTGCATGAGAAGAAGAAAGAATAGAAAATGGATGGATGTGTGTTGGTCCCAGATGGGATGCTCTGAATATTCCACAAACTGCTGATTTAATCCAAATTCCATACACAACCATCTCCAGGGTTTATAGAGATGGGTCTGAAAAAGAGCAAATATCCAACAAGCAGCAGTTGTCTGGATCAAAGTGTCTTGTTGATGAGTGAGAAGAATGGGCGGATTGGTTGGAGATGATAGAAAGTAAACTTTCAGGAACAAATCAGGAAAGAGTAATGGGGGCTTAAAGTATTTAAAGGGAGGTCTGAGCAGCCATAGAGGGGATAGAGTTGCATGCTGGCAACTAGAAGGACGTGTCTGGAAGACTGGAACATTGTTTCTGTAGTAAGACAAATGTTTTATGTTGTCTTTCAGCTTCTTTTTTTTAAATAAGTATATATAACCCTTGCACTGGAGACAGTTTTTTGCACTGCTCAGCACATGGTAAATGGTAAATGGACTTATACTTATATAGCGCTTTTCCAGTCTTATTGACCGCTCAAAGCGCTTTACACTAC
>JBAMHV010000015.1:15046909-15065501 GCA_037177535.1 Pseudomugil gertrudae | reverse complement strand
AGCTGTTACAATGTATCATTAAGTATGTATATACCTACACACACACACATATATATATATATATATATATATATATATATATACATACACACATACATATATATATATACATATATACATACATAGAGAGAGAGAGAGAGAGAGAGAGAGATAGCAGAACTAGCTGTTGCCTCATCTTTAGTAAGAATGTCTTTTTATTTTGATTAAATAATAAAATTAAATAAAAAAAATATAAAACATCCTGAACCAAAAAAATATTTTGACAGAGTTTCAAGTCTAAACAATTAAAATGACAATGAAATAATAGAGTAATGTTGCTCACATTCAACTATTTAAAGGTTTTTTCCATGTATCCCAGACAGATTGTTTTATCCAGAACAAAATGTTTCTCCCATCATAATGCTGCCTGCAACAGAAGCTATAAAACAAACAAATAATGTTTTTAAATGAAAAAAGGAGAAATAAGAAATAAAGTAAATATAAAGGCATAATTAAAGTCTTTATTTTCAATCCTTTTTTAGATTTCATTTTGTAGGAATCAGATAGCTAAAGCATAATAAGCCTTGTTTTAACAAACCTTTAGGCCTAAATCTGAGAGAAATAATATAAATTACACTAAACACATTTTATTATTTGATAATAAATACTAGATTAAGATCTGTACCTAAAGGCCTATGAGAACTGCAGAAAAATGTAAGAATCATTCACTAAATCATTTAGAAAAAGAAATGTACTATTATTTTAGGACGGTAACTCATTATCTGGATGCTTTTTGTTTCTTCTCAAACTGTGTGGTTAAAAACTAGACTAAAAAATGTACCAAATTGAGGAAAATGTTTTTCATTCACTTTATACCTTTTATCCGCTAGTTGTCTTTACATGCTTGTTGCCCGATTCAATAGACTGCTGTATATTTTCTAAAAGAAATGACATGTTAGCCACATATAAAATCACTTTAGCATGTAATAATAAAACACCCTTTGAAGTCAGCACACAAGTTAAAGCAGTGAAAATAGATGGAGTCTATAGAAGATTAAGCTTTAAAAAAAATTCAGTGATTTCAAAGACAAACCTAATGAGATTTGTTACACGGCTGTAAAAAAATGTTTTTGTTTCTTCCAGATAAAAATCAAAGTCTCTTCATGTCCTTTGTGTCAGACAAACAGAAGTGTGAAGAGAGGGAGACAGAGGGGCAGAGACGACCCTCCTTTTGTGCCCACCCAACAGTTTAAGCTGCATAGATTCTGTTTCTTTGGACTGGGCCCACGTCTCTGAGAAAGTAAACTCAGAGTGACCCTCGAAGGTTAGGCCAGTCTGGGATATGGGCGAAGATCCTGTGATTCAAGGAGCTGCCATGCTCTGAGATCTCATGGGTCCCACTTCAAAAGGAGGGAAGAGAGATCACTGAGGAATTTTGTTCCCTTGCCAGTGGGCTGCATTCTTGACCCTGGTGGGGCTGCTTAAACATCATGGATGCTTCCCTCTTTTGTCGTCAGAGAATCAACCTGATGTTGCCATCGCTGAATCTGTGGTGGGGGAAACCAACAGAAAGAGCTTATTACCAAGGAGACTACTTCTTGTCACCCCACCAGCGTCTGATTTAAGGGTTTCTGTGACAGGCGCTGATTAAGACGTCCACCCAAAGTCTGATACGGTATTAAAAAACCCAGATGAATTGAAACAGAGTATACAATCTGAAAAAGAAAAGGGAAGTGACTTACATTTCAGCT
Source organism: Pseudomugil gertrudae (assembly GCA_037177535.1). NCBI lineage: Eukaryota > Metazoa > Chordata > Actinopteri > Atheriniformes > Pseudomugilidae > Pseudomugil > Pseudomugil gertrudae. The sequence continues at coordinate 15,063,771 of JBAMHV010000015.1, read as the reverse complement.
TCTTTTATCTTACTAGAATTGAATATTTATCGTTTAGTCAATAAGTGGAAAACTTATCGTATAACTCGTGTTGACTTTTGCCAACACATCAAGCATAACTCGTGACAGGTTTGGTCAGGTATGAGAGAGAAATATCATTATGTCTCACTGGCATTTCCGACTTCATCATCATCACCGGCCGCAGCATTACGAGGGAACATGCTTCTGCACATTTCCTTCATGATAGAAACTGTAATCTCACAGTCGAGAGGAGACGCACTATGTGTGCTGCTCCCTGAGGAATATGCACTTTGACAGAGGAGCAGAGATGCACCTGTCTGCCTCTTTCATAAACACAGTCGGCTTCACGCTCACTGAGCTCCTCAGTCTGTTCTGACCTCGCCCTCGCCCGGAGCTGCACGTGTCTGTACAACCAACACACACAAACACACAACTCTGCAGCAAACCCAATGATCTATGTCCACCCTAAATCTGACAAATGTCATCCAAAGACATTTAACTTTTGCCTTTAAAGCTTCAGGAAAGTTCAGCATTTGTCTTGAACTTACAGCGGATCCTATTCTGACTGGGCACTTTTAAGGATTCCTTACTGGTTTTCCAGTTCTACACTGCAATGTACTGGGGCAAGTTGTGGCACTGATGGAAACACCGGTCACGGACATGAACCATGACAAATATTAAAGCATTTCCTTGTGATTATAGACTCTTTATTAGTTATTTATTAGTCATCTCAAGGATTAAAAACACCTACAGCTGAATAAGGTTTTAACAGGTTACATGATCTTTAAATGGAATAAAGATTTTTATGTGCAGTAAGCCAAGTTAATAAATTATTAAGTTCAAAGAAATGAAAAGGAAACCATGTAAAAAGTTTGGGTTTTTCCAGGCTGTTTACCTCAGAGCCCGTTAGCTTTCTAGGCTTTTATATCCCATTCACTGGTTAAGTGATGGAGACGTTTAACTTTAACTGCTCATTTTTTATTCTGATAACCAGCAGAAATGTCTTTATTTGAACTTGCTTGCAAGAGATGATGCCAACAAAGCAGAATGCAAAATTTTTACAGGTTGCAGTTTTCTCAGGTTGTAAAGCAATTAGGGTTTGATCAAAGTCTTTCTTCAGAAGATGTTGAGAATGATCGGCTCTGGGAAAACTACATAAATTTAAGCTTCATTTAAGAAATATCAGGGAAAGCTTCCTGTATGGGAATGTATATTTCTCCAGTATGGTAACCATAAATGTTGCCAGGCTGGTATTTTTATGGGAACATCCCACCTCTGCTTTACCTGTGCATTCACAATATCATGTTCTGTTCACAATGTCATCAATTAAAGATTATATAAAGTTTTTATTTTTTAGGGGCAACAAAACTTTTCTTTTAGTATGTGTTAATGTTGAAGCTAGCGAAGTAAGAAATAGTGAACTGGGAAAAAATGATCATCCACCATCAGTTTCTGGAAGAAAATTCTTTGTTAAGCAGCACGGCTTCGACAACAGGACGGTAATCCTGACACCCCTCATAAATCTACAAAAGAGAAGGAGAGCAAGCTGCAGGCTGAGATCCTGTTGAGAGGAGGCATGGAAGGATCCAACCAAATGATTGTGTAGAACCTGAGCGATGGGTGAAATATTCCCCCCAAACCTGAAAATCATACAAGCTGCAATTCTTCCCAACTAGGCGACACTTTAACTTATAAAGCAGTTTTTATATACTTGTAAAGCTAAAAAGAGCAGTGCTACAATGTTAGCTTAGAAATGTGAACAAAAACAAGAAATAAAAGAAACATTTTGTTTTACCTTCCTGTTCCTACTCTCTGAGCCTTAGGCTCTCTGGTCTGGTCAAACCAGTGGAAGTTCGTCTGGCTGAGCACATTAGGGTGACTCATTCTTTGCGTGAGAAGACAGTCAGGGAAAAAAATGACAAACACCTTTCTACTCGAAGATCTTTGAAACATTTGGTTTACTTATTTGTGCAAGGCTCCCTTTAAAGTATTTTGAGTGTCGCATTTTCTAATCACTCTATGAAACTATTTAGACAGAGAGTCTGTTTCACCCAAAACACGACTCAAGTTTTAGAGAAAATATCAGTAGTCTGGACAAAATCACCTCGTTGATGTCAAAGGTCAAAGCAGATGTGCAGCTTAAGACCACACCTGGTGCCACTACTGTCAGCTAAAGAATGGAAACTGAGGCTGTAATTTTACACTGGCACACCAAAGTGAGAGGATAGCAGATGGAAAACTTTTGCCAGGTCTGATAAGTCTCAATTTCAGTTAGCATGTTCAGATGGTGAGGTCAGGTTTGGGCAAAAACATACAAGCATGGATCCATTCTGCCTGTCATCAGTGGTTTAGGCTGCTGCTGGTGTTGTACTGGGAATTTTCTTGGCCCACTTTGAGCCCCCGAGTACCAGGGGGCTGATGATGATGATGTTCATGTCTTTACGTCCAAAGTATACTGTTTTTTTTTACAGGATAACTCCACAGTCACCAGACCTTAATCCAATTTAGCATCTTCAGCATGTGGTGGAACGGGAAAGTCTTTATGGATGTGCAGGTGAAAAATTAAGGAGACTGAGTAATGCTGCGATGTCTATATGACTCAAAATCTCAGAGGAAAGATTCCAACATTGATCTAAACCAGTAAGAATCAGAGAGGAGGAGGAGGTCCAACCTGGTACCAACATGCTGTACCTAATAAATTATATATGTTCATTTTAGGTGGATATTTAGGTCAAAATGAAGCTTAGTATTACTCAATTTTCAGTGTCAGTTCATTGATTTTGATTAATCAAACACAATAAAGGCCTTACAACAGACTTTAGAGTAACCCAGGAAACCTAAACTTGACCTTATTTGTGAGTTAAAAATGAATATTTCCATTTTAATGTCGCAAACTTTTAAAATGTTCCTAAACTGCCTTCAGGCAATTTTCACTCATTAATACCAAAACATGTGCAAATAAGTTATTTTAATAAACCTTATAGCAAATACCACTTTATACTTTCTAAAAATTAATGAGCATTTTCAGTTCAATTGAAATGTAAAAAGGTTGAATGTGGACAACTCATCACCGAAGCATCCACAAGTTGTGTTTAGTAGGAAGCATTTTTACATGCAGCTCTTCCCCCTGTTGCCTCGTGCGTTTGTTGAAATTGTCAGATATAAAAAATAACTGTTAAATAAATATGTAAACTTTTAGATGAACATGTATCCAGTTATACCCTCATTTCCATTTCATAAAATATAAAATCATGTAATTCAGGTACTAAGATTTGGCCATAAGTTTGCTTAGTGTGATGGAGTTCATAAAACTTTCCCTTTAACCGACAGAGGAGCGGCGCTGCAGATGGAGGGCTAAGTCGGTGTGATCTCTCCTCGCTGGAGGCACAATATTGTATGGCTCATATTAGCAGGTGGCGTCGGAGTGAGGATATTACAGCATTTATTAAGAGAATAATGCAAAAGGTCTGCCTGTGGCGGCAGAGAGGTGATTTTGCATATCCAACAAAAAAGAAAGCTGGATCATTAGAGGAAGACTGGTGTGCTTTGTTTCTGGCAATGCTGTGAAACACTGAACTTAGTCGTCTCCAGCTGCCAGTATCACAAAAAGGTAGATTTAGAATGTACCGTAATAAATAAATCATTTTGTTTTGTATAAATAACCCAAACAAACAAAGCTAATATTTCACAGTTAGTAAACAAAGCAAAAAAAGAGAAAGATAATCTAATAAGAGTAAACTTTTTGCCCCCTTTGGGCAATCTGCCTTTATACCCAAATACCACTCAGAGAAAAGTGGCAGCAACTAATATACCTTTTGATGAAGAAAAAAACATGTATGTGTGTGTGTGTAAGTTTTAACAGATTCCCGAGCAAGACAAATGGATGTTCATAGTCATATATTTTATATAATGTATATCAAACTAAAACTAATACAGCATCAAACTTAAAAAGGATCAAGAGAAAAAAAATAAATCTGTTGGCTTGTGAAGCAGTGGATGTTTAAACCAAGGGAAGAGAGACCGCAGAGGTGACTGCAGATGCTGCAGGTTTCCCTTTGAGTCTCGTCCCCGCATACACAACGGACGGAGGGATGCATGGGGAGGCTGGGGAGGGGCAGAAGGTGGACGTTGGGTAAGTTTAATGGGTGAATACAGACGGAGGTGAGACAGTCCTGCTTTTACAGGATAAAAATCTCCTCTTTTTAGCATTTTTCTTTTATTTCAAACACAAAAACCATGTTCTAAAAAAGCAGCCTTGGTGTGTTAAATCAGGAAATGGGAGGAAGAAGTCTTTGTTTTTTATTTTTGTTTTGTTTTTTTTTTTATTCCTGTGACAACAATCTGTCCACTCAGTCTCTCAATGCTGACATTGTTCTGTGGTGGTGGTGGTGTGAGAGAACACAGCAGTTTGGAAACATGAAGTGTGTTAAGTGTGTGACGAGAGAAAAAGGATCAAGGACATCAATGTTTGGCTGTGTGCTTGTGATTTTGTCTTTGCTCCTCTGTGCAACACGTGTACACCGGACATTCATGTACTACGACCAGGCCGAGGGCAGAGAAGCTTATTTGCGCATGTGTGTCACTGGATGTGCATGCCAGTGTGTTATGTATGTCTAAGAGCTCAGTGTGCATTTTGTGTATGTACTGTAGGCCCAGATTGTGGAGAGGGGGCCATGCTCGGTGACTAATGTGCATCCAGCCAGTTCATCAGTCAGTCAGTGGGTCCTCTCAGCTATCAGAGGACAGGTTTCTATTCTTTAGCTTCCAGAAAGAGTGTCTCCTGAGGAAACAACTTGGCCTCCAGCAGGGTTGACCCTGGATCCAACTGGGTGATCTGGGAAGAGACAAAGAAGTTGGGAAAAATAACAATGGTAAATTGTCATTAAAAAATGATGTAAAATGAGCAATTCCTAAAATTAAACATGTTTGTAGTTTTTTCTTTTCCAATCTTTAGGAAATGCATAAACGACTCCTGAACCAGCATGATAACCAGCAGTCTGACATATTTAAAATAACTTATCACAACTTTTTAATCTGTGTTGCCAGATTTATTCAGGACCATTGAAATCCCTCTGTGACTGTCTCGCCATGTATTCCCTTATACATGGCGATAGCCTGTGTTTGTGTTTGCACAAGAACGTGAACTGTGTGTATTATTCTAACACCGTGTTTAAAAAGAGTTTAAGCAGTAATGTGAGCAGCAAGAGTTTAGTTTCCCTAAGAGGACCACGAGGTTTGTTTTGTTAAAAACGCTCCAATCTAGAGCAAACTGATGGAGGTTACAAGAGGAGTGTGTGTGTGTGAGGCAGAGAAGAGATAAGTGAAAACTGAGTATTTGTAATGGTTAATAATGACTATTTTCAGGTGTAAAAAATAAAGAAATAATTTATCTCTGTTAAAAACTACACGGCAGCTATTTTCTAAAAGGAGAACAACAATGCTGTACCACCCACGACGCCGTTGATCGAGTTAGCCAACATGAAGGGGTCTGACCCATGTTTTTTCCCAAAACGGACAATCTGACTCTCCCTGACACCCACCACCCCTGTGGGCCTCTTGGCTTATGTGAGCTAATCACTGGAGGGGTAGTGTTACATCAGGCCAATCTAACACCTGGGCTAAATGGGCAAGGTGGTGTGACACGGAGATGTGTCTGGGGCTTATCTGATGACTGCTGAATCAGCCTCTCTGATTAGGAATCCTGTTCTAACCTCACAGTGGGATAATTAGCAGACTCCTTGTACCTGCTGTAGAAGGTCAGAGGGCAAGCTGACCGCCGTAAAGGTCAACCTCCCAACAAGCAAAGCGCCATATCTCACACAGAGTGTCAGAGGGAATGAAACGTAACCTCTGATCATGAACTAAACATCAGCTTCACCTACACTGACCTACAGACTTGTACAAGCATCTTATCTATTTAAATCTCTAAAAAAAAAAATTTTTTTGGTCTGAAATCTCCCTTAAACACAACTACTCGCATCAGTTTTTACAGCTTTAAATATAAAACTAAAAGAATAAAGATATACTTCAATCTTTTTAACTCATCTAGATGGTGTTGGACTTGGAAAAAAGAAGATGGACATATCAGCATTAGACAACCTATGCATCTCCCATAGGCGTCTGGAAATGTCGCACCATGTGAAAGCCGAGATCTTTGACTCCACATGTTTTCATCTTCTCCTCATTTCATTGTGTCATTAAGACTCTTGACTTCTCAGCGGGGAGCAGGCAGCCACATCATCCTCATACCCTTCACCCTGTTGTGCCTGACAGCACAAAAGTGTGTGTGTAGGGGGAGCATGCCATGAACTGAGCTTGTGTGTGTCTAAGGGTATATGTGTGTGCAGGAGCTGCAAACATATCTCATCCCAATGATTGGGAGAAAGGGAAAAAAAGGACTGCTGTGTTCCTTTTCCCACATCAGGAGCAGTGTGTCACAAATGGTTGCAATGCTAATGAACCCGACAGGCTGTTATGACACCACAGCATCAGGTAGGAGTAAATGAGGCTTTGGGGTGGAGCAGGTGTGTGTAGATGTGTGTGTATACTAAATTTATGTGTAGCTGTGTGCTTTCAGAGTAAAAAGCTGGGATGAGGGTTTGTGCTCGCAAGTGCACCGGGGAGAGACGATGGGGAGAGAGCAGCATCTGACTCGGAAAAGAAAGTAGGGAAACAAGATGCCACACTGACACAGGAGACGGGCGCCATCGGTGATTGTTTACATTGTTATCCAATTAACAGACCATAAGCATGGAGGCATCTGTCAACAAACAAAGCTGTTGTTTTTCTTCTGCTCTGCCTAAGCCATATTCTCTCCCTTTGCCTACACGGCCATGCATACATGCATACATACATTTATACACAAGACAGGCTAAATATTCTGCTTTGCCGTTTAATTTTAACCTTTAGTCAACGCTTTCCTCATTAAATGATCCAACCAGTTATCTGAGTTAAATAATGTTTAAATGATTAATTTACTTCACAGTAAATATTTAGAAACATTACATCTAGAAACAATAAAAAAAAAACTCAAATAAATTAAAAGATTAAGACTTGGATTAAGACTAAATTGTACGTCTTAGGTAAATAAATATTATTTGCTTAAATAATAAAACTGGGCACAAACAAAGAGACAGATAGTGATTTTTACCAAATCTCTGACATTTCATCTCTGTTCCTTATAAAACAAATTATAGAATAAAATATTCAAATAATCATTTAAAACTTTCTATTTGTCTTTAAAGAAATTTTAACTGCTGCAAATATATATAATTAAGACTTAATGTAAAGTTTAAATTAAACATAATTGTGATTAATTTGATTCAAACAAAAAAACTGATCTTAGAGGAGGCGACACTAAAAAACTCTCAGACATAAAAGACAAGAAAAGCTAAATAAACACAGACCCTCAAGATGTCCATTTCCAACATAATCAAACGTGCAGCTGAAATAACGCATTTTTAATGAAGCCATTACAGGCCCTGCTATGTTAATTAAAACCAAATAACTTGCCTGTTTTAAACTAGTGTTGTCAAGTGTTTATTTGGCCAATTACAAAAGCAGTGGGAGATCATTATCTGCTGCCAGGAGCGCTGACAGCATGTAGTGCTGGGGCGTGAACAGAAAAGAACAGAAAAGAGTTCGGCACTTCAAAAGGGAGAAAAAACACGCTGCACTGGCTGGACGGAGGGAGGACTGAGGGGAAAAATGAAGACAGCCGGCGCAGAAGGGAAAAAGAAATGGAGAAGTTTGTACAAAAAGAAATATACAAACACATTTAAGCTTTTTAAGAGTAAAAACAGGAGGTTTAAAAAAAGCTGGAAAAGTTATAAAGCCTGATGTGTGAAGAGTGAATCTAGAGGCGGAAAACAAGGAAAGCAGAGGGAAAAACCGGGACAGAGGGAGGGAAAGCTGGAAGATAAAGCTAAATATCCCCAGAGTAACAACTCAGGTAGACAGATTTTATGTGAAAATAGTGCATACTGCAAAAAACAGTTAACACCATTCTCACTCTAAAGTATTACTGGAAAACATAACTTGATGCAAAAGCAAACTAAAAAACAACAAAAATGCAAAACACTTTCTTAATGGTTGTGTACAGACTGCTGTGTAATCTAAGACCAACTATTTAATGTAGACAGCAGAGCTCAGTGGGGGTCATACCATCTGTTGCAGGACTCCTTGTCCTTATTGTGATCACTATACCGCATATTATAGGATAAGTAGCTGGGTTCAATTAAATGACTGATGACAATAATAATAATAACAAAACAGTTTAAATATATAAATCTCTGAATATCAAGTTCCTTTGCACATCACTGCTCACACCGTTTTTCCTTCAGCAGATCAACGCAGTAAATATCATTTTGATAAGATAAAGCATTCCAGTGAGGCACACGCGACCACGCTATGAAGCTGTGGTCTGTCAAACAGAGAAAATATTGTAAGTCCAGAGAAGTAATAAAACTACTTTGAAAATAAACTGCGTCTACTTCCCATGACTCTTTCAGATAACAGGACAAGAAAAACAAAACACAGCAGTTTAACAGATGTAAGATCTATTTCAGTACAGAGCGCAGCTTATTCTTTGCTATTGTTTATTATTTCTGCATCTCAGGTTTTGTATAATAATCATTTTGGCACGTTCGCCATCGGAGCTGGAAGAAGGATTAGCAGAAGGTGAAATAAAGTACAGTATCATAGTGAGAAAACTAATACACTTGTTTGACATTATTTGGGTATCTGTGAGCAGCTGGGCAGGAAGAGAGGACTGCAAATCATTTCAACAGCAGTCTAAACATATCCACCACATGCTGAAGGAAGAAGACCTCAGGCCTTTCAACAAAGGTTCATGTTCAACAAGTATCAAAGAGAAAATGGGGGAATTCTTGAATGAAAAGCTGAAAACTGAAACACTAAAAGTCCCCCTCCTCTTCCTTAAACTCACTGACAGTCATAAAAACGGAGAAAGGGTTAGCTCCCTGAGCATGGCTAAGCCTGGAACAAATGATGCCAGTGTAAGGCCTGCTGTAGTGCTGAGGAGATAAGCCACTGATACCAAATGTTGAGGAGGATACTAAGTCCAAAAACTGGAGACTAATAGACATTTACTGGCAAAGCTTCAGAAGGTGGCAGCAGCATGAATCAGACGTGTTTATCGATTTGAATAAGCCTACCTGTCTACTTACCCACACAAACTGCTTATTTTCTATCTTTTGCATGAAAAAAATCCAGCTTTATTTATTTACTCGGGTTGGAACGGGGACGTTTTTAACCGAATGAAGAGCAACAGAAAGTGACGGCTCAAAAGTAGAAAAAGACAAAAAGGTTTCAACAGTTGTGTAGTATTACAAATGCAATAGTGGTCTATCCTCTATCCTCTGATCCTGGCAGAGCAACATTGAGAGCGTCTGGATGGGATGGAAGGTTTTTATGCTCCCTCTCATTTAATTACAACACAGAGCTGCAGGATTAGACGGGGCCTGTGTTCACAGCCTCATACTGGCACTGCCACCGAGCTTCTTCTCGTCTCTCTTACCACAAATCTCTCGCCTTTCTGTTTTCTGGAATTATCTCCTATCCTCTACTTTTTTAATATCTTCGCCACTTGTCTTCAATCTTTTTCTCTTTCAGACTGTTTCTCTGATTAAATCTTTTCTTTGTTTACGCTTTTTGTTTTCTCCATTCTCCTTCTCACTAGTCCTGAACCCACCATCCTCCTCTTGCTTCTTCCCCCCACTAATCCTCCCATCCTGTTTTTGCTGGAATTTCATCTGCGATGCAGACACATCTTTATCTCTGTCTCAAACACATGTTTACTCTTGATTATAAAGAGACAACTGTGAATCCTTTAAGTGACAAAGTTGTGAGCGGGGCATGTGTTTGCTTGAAAATATTTGTGTATTTGTCAAATTGTGTGATTGTGACGAAATTGGAGTGTGAGCTACGTGTTAATGTGTGTGTTACATTGAGGTGTTTGTGCTTCTGTGGTCTCTACAGATTGCGATGGCACACTGCCTGGGCAAGCCTACACACACACACCTCCATACAACCAATACCACCCATCCGCATTCACTCCTGTTTTGATTAATGGAAATCCAGCAGCATGGCTAATTAAACTGGCAGTTAAAATACTTCTCATTAGTGTGATACCACGAGCATGGCGACCAAACCCCTCTAATGACTAGTTGTAGCTAGCTGAGTGATGCCAAGCATCAACAGAAGAGCCATAGAGAATACTACTGTTAGTGCTGACAACTGTATCGCAACACAGTCAAAGTGTACTGTACACACAAAGGACTGATACTAATTAATATTCACTGAACACTGAGTGCACAGGTGGATGGATAAACAGACGGCTTAACTTTCTCCAACACAGGTGCAAGTAAACAAAGGCAGTGATTCAGAGGTAAGGCAGGAGCACATGGACAGTGAAACGAAAATAAATGGAAAGCAAAAAAAAAAAGAGACAAACTTCAGTCACAAAGATTATCCTAACTATTATATCTGCTGCTCTGCATTCACCGCCACTGCCTGAGTTTTAGCTAAGAGCCAATTAGACCTGAGAATCTATCCAGCAAAGATGCCAGCGGTGGTCGTGAACACATCACAACCTGTTAATACTCTCCTGGTAGTGGATACAGCAGAGCAGTGTAATCAGCTTCCATCTTTGTGTAAAGTCTTTAACAGGCCAGTAATAATAGCATCTGCTTTGTCCCAAACTTGTACTGCAGTTTGCAGACTGAGGCTGACGTGTAGTATGTTCTCCAAAAGGCTTGAAACAACCAACAGCTTTCCACTCAAGTAACTTTTACACCCATCAAACATGGTTCCTAAATGTAAAACACTGATCTGGCTTAGTTTTTTTTTTGTCAAAAATTTGTTTGAGCAACTGTGGACATGCATGTGTTCGTGTTAGACAGGTTTACCACTCACATTTCTACGAGGGAAGGTGGTGAGGAGCTTGAATTCTTCAAAGGGGTATCCCTTAGAGGCCACAAAGTCCAAGAGGACCTGAAGCTTACAGCTACCCAGAAAACGCCTTTCCAAAAACTCGCCACTTGGTGTGCGGATTCTCAGTTTGCTGATTTGCTCTCCTGATTCTTCGTCAGGCTCTGGAGGTAAAGCCTGCTCCAATGACAAGCGAATAGCCTGGAAGGAACAAAAACAGGAGAGATAAAACACTTTCTTTGATACGGCTGTACATCGATTGACTGCTGGTCAAAGCCTTGCCGTCCACACTGGTGCAGAAATCTCTTCTTTTTCCAGTCGATATTATTATGGACACGTTTCAGTTTGAACTGTGACTTAATCATGTTTTAAAACATTGAAATACAAATTTACCACAATAAGCTTTCGTATCGGTGCAGCACACAACAACCTTATTACCCTAATAATTACAAACTCAAACAAAAAACCTGGCTGGTCTAAGCTTCTTTGGATGCTTTAACACAAGACAAAGAGATGTACAGTATGAAAAGTACCATTCACTTGTCCTAGGAATGTTATTAAATTAGTTGCCCTGTGTCTCACCCTGTTCCCTAAAGTCTGGTGCATCTCCAAAGGTTGCCAAGTGGCATCTCAGTATGACAATAATAAAAAAAGTGTAGCCTTTCAGCATGATCTCTTAAGTCATGGCCACAGTTAAAAATTAGCCTGATAAATACTGTATCTACCTAAAATAGTTGACAATCGTTGTAGAGATAGATAATGATCTCAAATCTTAAACACAAATCTTATATTATTCTCTATAACACAGAGTGAAGGTGTCTATGCACAAAGACAAACATCAACTGTCATCTTTTGGTGGCAAAGCTAATCAATTCTCCTGAGTTCCAAAAAACCGTGCTCCAGCTGCTCACTCAAGCTTTCCACTTCTTTCCGCCCCTCACCTCTTCCTCCCCCCGCTTGTTGTTCCTGTTTGGCCAGCCGGGGAGCATATGCTGTGACAACACGCCCTGGCTTTATTTACACACCATAATGCAATTATATTTCATAAGAGTGTACAACAGTAGCTCATTAGCAGCTTCTGGTGTTGGGTGGGCAGGGTAGGGCGCGTGCCGCTCCACCATCAGCTCCCCCAGGTATACGAACTGATGCTGACTGAGTCAAAGGGGCCTCTGGGGACTAAGTCACACTTGCACACATAGACACAACAGACAGGAGTGTGCATGGTGGTGGACACACAAATGCAGAAACTCAACCTCAAACACAAGCATAAACACCCAGACAAGTGATAGGTTGTGTCCCAAAATAAACCACAGGACACACGTCTGGTCTAGCCTCTGGCCCATGTAGCGCCGCACAAATAATCAGGAGCATCTCTTCGTCCATTCATCTGCTTCAGCAGCTCTGCTCGGCTAACCGCAGAAAGCAAACAGATGACAAGCTCCTGACAGCCACACAACTGTATGCTAAGATCCCATGAAGGAGGTAAATAATAATGTCAGCTCACATGCAGCCTTCCAACCCCACCCCCAATTCATGGGCTCCTACTTTCATGTCCCTTTTCTTTGCACAAAGGGGCAAAATCACAGAGAAGGCATTCCTTTTCACATTGTACCCTCTCTGGTGGCAACCGGGCCTTTTTGTTGTGCCTGATGTTCCTTTAACACACAGCACAAGGTCACCGCTTTGTGAGATTCATGAAAACTGTAAACAAGTAGAATAGCCATTTATGACGGCGTATATAGTAATCTCATTGTGTCCTTTAATTTTTGATAGACGACAACACTTATAGTTATGATTCAATTAAGTTGTTAATGCTACTGAATAATGATTTAATCAAATAGAAACAATCATATCTGGGAATTAGCTTCATATATTTAGCTCCAATGTAATAAGTCAAGATATGTTAGAAATTGTTGTCAATATTGAAATCTTGAAGGAAATTAACATTTTATTTGAGCAGCTTGTTGCTATGAAAACAAGTGATTTATCTTATGTATTTTGTTTTTAACCCAAATTCAAATATTTATTTATTAGGCTTCAAAAAAGATTTGACAAATAAATCTGTCATTTTTTTGTAAACAATTTTGTAAAAAAAATGCTGCAATACACAAATCAATAAAAACACAAACCTTAAGTTGTAAGTGGTCCCAAAAAAGCACAATGAAATTAAAGATAAAATCAAGACCTTTAACCTGAATAGAATACAAAAGAACAACCGGACTAACAGAAGAAATTCTAGGTGCAAAATTAAAAAGTCAAACATTAGCAACACTTTGATGATCCTATGTCACCACTGTCAGAGTGGTGACATAGGATCATCAAACCAGTGTTTGCATGGCTGATTCTGCAGAAACTGCTGAACTTGAGTAGACAAAATTAATTAAAATAGGAAAAGTTGGAGTTATATTTACTGTTGGTGTATTTACACACAGTTTGCTTAGCAGAGTACAGTGATATAATTAAGAAGGCCAGGTCTGGGGTGCTTTTGTTATCATCTGTTTAACCTAAGTGACAAATCATCTGAGCAAACTGGGTCACCCAATACCTCAGGCTCTCTACTACTGAGTAAACAACAATCAGCGGGGATAACACTGTATTACTCTGGACTGTATTACAACATTGGTGCCATCCTTTCCTGTATGCGTGACATTGTGTCTGCCTGTGTATATGTGTGTTTGTCCCCTTTTCATGGACAATAATTGTTTTCAAGTGAATATGTGTGTTTGCTTAAGTTGTGTGTATGTATGTATGTACAGGCCAGTCTACATGACTTGCCGCAGTCTTTTGTTCACTTCAGATTGAATATGATGCTGTGTGCTTTACCAGTAGAAAGCAATTAAACAGAACAATGACTGTGTGTATGAAAGGTGATGTTCACAAGCATCGGCTTTAATTAGGATATTTAATTCACCTGAGTGGTTATTTGCCCGTAAAACCAAGCTACAGGCTTCATTGACTGGCAGATTTCACCAAAACCACAATCTAATTGAGCCACCACATGACAGCAAGACAGATAAAAATCCTACATTGAACCGATGCAGTCACCGTGCCCTGGTAAAACAGTGTTCAGCTATGCACTTATGATGACATATCACTTTCAGTAATATGAAGATGATTTTGATGTTTTGTCCTCACCTCCTTCTCCTCCTCCTGCTCCTTTCTCATCTGCTCCAGGCGCACCTGTTCGGCCTCTTCTCTTTCTTGGGCTTCCCTCTGAAAAGGAAATAATTTAATTAACTGGATCAACAAAAGCAGAATACCTGGTAGTGTGCAGTGTCAACTAATATGGCTTTCTTACTTCTGTCACTGTTCCAGACAACTGGTTTTAATCGTAGCAGTATAAGTTACCATTTTGATGATTATTTATTACTAAAACATTATATTGATTCAATGGAAAACAATTAAATGTTTGCTGTTATAATAAAATTAGCAACTATACTAATTTATTCAATTAGGACGATGTTCTGTCTTAAATTACTCCAAATGTTTTGCTTAAACCCAAAAGCAGAAAAGGTATACCTTTTTACGGTCAGCCTCTAAAGACAAGCGGTATGCCTCATCCTGTTCTCTCTTCACCATTTCCCGGGCCTCACGCTCATCCTGAGAGGAGGAAGAAACAAAGTTAATAACATAATAAAAGATATACAAGAACAAAACATCTAAGCTGAGGTGCCGATTGTACAGGCCAGGAAGAACCAAGTAAAAGAAAATGCAGCATGTCAAGTGTGGTTACATACAAACATCAGGTATGAAAGAGTAGCACTAGAGGGGAATTCATTGTGACTGGGCTGTCATTTACCAGAGCCGGAGCCCCTTTTATGTGTCCCATCTCAGTTTCACCCTCCCTTTCTCCTTCATTCATTCTGCCGCTCTCTTCCTGTTTGTACAGAGGGAAGGGGCCTTTCTCTTTCTACCTGCTGTGGCTACAAAGTGTTTTATAAAGACTGGGTCTAAATACGAGTGTCCATTGTGTTAACGTTGCACAGCCATTAGTTTTCTATTTTCTGAAAGCCCATGCTGTGCAGTAGCCCGGATATGGCAAAGTAAGCTTATTGTGATGATCAGAGGACTACTGTGCAGCTTGGCATTTGCAAAGCAAAATGACAGTGTGTATTGTTGTATTGAATCAGAAAAAGCAAAGATACATTTGTGCTTTTGGTTGACATAATAGAGGAATAGTGAAAGGAAACTGTAAAAGAATAGCAGAGAGGGACAAAAGAATCAAAAGTCCCCAATGTCAATAGGCTGACCCTGAGTCACGCACATGATTCAGAGAGTAGTTCACGTATGGCACTCACCTACAATGTTGTTAAATGTTTTCAAATTCATTGAATAGCTTAATGCAAATAAGCATGCAGTACAATGTTGCTCTGATGTTTTGGGCTCTTGCACCACCTGGTTTTTTTATTTTAACTTTCAAGGGTATAAAGAGATATATGATTTAGTTTTGGAGACTTTTCACAAATAAATCCTGGCTATTGTTAAAGCTGCCTTGAGTGCTGATGATGCACTTGTGTTCATAGACATCAATGTTTCACATTTAATGTTGTCTATAATAAAAAGGTATGTTAATTGATCTTTTTAATTTGCCATTTAATTTTACAGTACAGTAGCTAAGGGCCAATTTTCCCAAATTAGTAGCAACATTTTATTAAAGTATTTGATCATTTCAAATTTAATTCTAGCCATTCAAAACAACTTGGACAGGAACGTGTTTGCCACAGGATGGCCCCTAAAAAAATCTACTTTCTTTTGCTTTTTGCTTGTTTGATGCCATTTTATATTTTTGTTATCATATTCAGTTATTTGCAGATATTATACGTTTGTCAGATGTGAAATGTATGACGTGACCTTAATGTGACCTGGAAAATGCTTTAAGGCTGACAAACGCAGACTAAAAAACCTGCGAGTAGTCACTTGATTAGTAACTACGAAGCTAAAACTCAGACAACCAAAAGAATAACTGGTGTGTCAGCAAGGTTGGTTAAAGTCACGGCGCGGCTGTCCAGCTGCTCCAGTTCCAGACAGAGAGAGAAGTCATGGTTAAAATGGAATGTCTGGGTAGGGTGGGAGTCCGAGTTTGTGTCTGACTTTGCCTTGGAAAGGTGAGATGAAAAAGCAGAAGAACAGATATTAGAAAGAAAATAGCAAACTGAGGAAAACTTCAGGAAAAGCTGCTAAAGGAAAGGTTGCATTAACAAGAGAGATAAAATAGCAACGATCATTTACTGGCATCACTATTGTCATGAGATTAATGCTAATCATATTGAACAACTCTACACATCCTTCAAACTTTCTATAATAATTTTTGTCACAGAGTTATTTCTAAGTGGCAGACACTTTCTGGGACAATACACCTACATTTCTAACTAAAGGCAGCTTTCTGATATTCTTATAACATATTAGATCTCATCTGGTAAGTTTCTGGTGAATGCAATGTGTCTCATTAACTGGATACTATTCTTGGCGTGAACAAGCAAGTAAAATGTACACACAAAAAAAGAACAAGTAGCAGACTTTTGTGATCAATTAGGCCCTGATTTAAGCCAACCATGTTTAATTTTGGCAAATATGTTGTGCATCAGCTCTACTTAGGATAATACCTAACATTTGTAAACTTGTGCTTAAATAGTTACTGAAAACTGGATTGGTTTAGTAAAAAAACCCTCATATTTACTTATTTATATCAGTTTTTACTAAATTATGTTTATGGGATGATTCTAAAAATGATGAATGTACAATTCACACAAGTAGAGAGAGAGAGAGAGAGAGAGAGAGAGAGAGAGACAGAGACAGAGACAGAGACAGAGACAGAGACAGAGAAAGAGAGAGAGAGAGAGAGAGAGAGAGAGAGAGAGAGAGAGAGAGAGAGAGAGAGAGAGAGAGAGAGGAGGCAGGAAGTCACAGAAAGT
>JBAMHV010000015.1:15034632-15044952 GCA_037177535.1 Pseudomugil gertrudae | reverse complement strand
AGAGAGAGAGAGAGAGAGAGAGAGAGAGAGAGAGAGAGAGAGAGAGAGAGAGAGAGAGAGAGAGAGAGAGAGGGAAACAGATTAAGGATGCACTTTCTTTCCAACACTCCCATTAGAGAAATGTTATGACTCTCACGAATGCATTGTTAATGAAGGCAGACTGACTTTAACTGTTAGCAGGTAATCCAGCATGCTTTACATACTGTATACATCAGATTAAATGTATCTATGGTCATACGTAAAACTTAGTGAATCGAATTGTTGCATTGCTTACAACTCTTAACTATAGACTACACAGTAACATTTGGCAGGAGTACAGTAGCTGTATGAAAACAAGCAGAACAAACAGGTTATTATGCTGTTCTTTTTTAATGCAATGTCACTTAGTAATACTATCAAATGTTAAGATCAAGTTTATGACAGTGAGAGGTCGTAATGTCAAAGTTTCCTGACTCTGACATCAAAGTCAAGCCTCAGTTTTTTAGGTGTTTTGTTCAATATGGGCTTCTGAGCAACATCATCTCAGAGATGCATATGCAACTAGGGGCTAGAGAACTGATGTCAACCTTTTGGATTATTGGGCAGAGAAAAACACAAGATGAAAGGGTTAAAGGTATCCTAAGTGAGAGGGGACATGTCTCATAGCCCTGGCCACAACATGAACAGTTCAACATGCTCTATAGAATTATCTAAACAAAAATGATACCTCATCTTTGATGTCCTCTAGCTGCTGTGCTGTGAAAATCTCCATTGCTCCCATTAACCTCATCATCAGCTCATCCACTGTTGTATTACCTTAAAGCAAAACAAGACATAAGTAAATATACATCTACATTGCATAAAAGAATGTGTTTAATCATAACAATAATAATAACAGTAATAATTAAAAAGTTACCTTGAATAACGTTTAGAACTTCATTGGAAGTGCGTTTGCCCATGACTATAAGGAGCAGGGGGAACTGGTCTGTCTTGTATGTCCGTATAGTTTGTGTCACCACACTACCAAAGTGTCTTGTGCACATGGTGAGTAGTCTGGAAGACAAAGATACAAACCTCATTCACAAAGACTTTTGGGCAGTTTTTGTTTTATTACAATTTACATATATTTGCATATAATATACATATATGCAATTTAAAGAGCATATAACCTATAAAGCAGACACGTACATACACAAAGCACAAGCCACTTGCAAGCATGTACACACATTTTCATCCAAAATGCTGCAGAAAACACATCTACCCAACTCATGGCATTAAGGACTTTAAAGCCAATTCTAGATTTTTTTCCCATCAGAGTCACATGCTATCTCAGCTGGAATTGTAAATGAATTAGTATTCCTCACCAGACGTCTAGAATTGATAGGGCAAGAGAGGATTTCTTATTCCATTACAAAGACAGAACTTTTTAAATTAACATTTCAAAGAGGGAAAAGGGTAGCAGGCAGCCGGGGCCCCACCAAGCTCCCTGTAAATGTCATAATATTAATGAATTGCTATAGACTGAATGCAAATATAGATTAGCTTTTCCTCCTGCCTTTTAATAAGATCTACTTTAATAACAGGATGGTAAAATAGAGAAGTAATGGAATGGATGGAGGGACAGTGGGTCAGGGAAAGATGATGGATAGAGGGTAAGCAGCCTGAGGGTGTAACTCATTAAAAAATGAAGTCAAAGCTATGGGAACAACTTGAAGAACTTTCAAACTGGGAAACTGAATACCAGCACCTCAGAGCTCGCTGTGGTAGCAATAATTACATAATGCAGTAAACAAAAATCATGGATGTTACAGTGCATAGAAATATTAGTTTGGATTGTCATTCAGGCCAAACCTCCGAACATGAACTTTGAGTAACCCCCCCAAAGAAGTTGGGTAGCCTTAATCGCACACACCATTTAGATCTGACATTTGTCCCTGTTCAGCCCTCGACCCAGCCAGAGTATAAGAACAGTCCAGAGGGAAACTCTAACCTGTAATGAAAGGCCACAGAACAAAAGGACACCAACTTGAAGGGTAACCTAATCTTAACTCTCCAATAAAGCTAAGCTAACCTGCATTGGTTTGTGTCTCTAAACTAAGAAAGTCAATTCATCATAGTGGAATTCATCATCACAAGATGAACATTTTGCAATCTGAATACACAGCATAGCTCTGTCATGTATCCACAGTCATTCAGGATGAAAAATCAGGATATAAGGCGCTTCTGAATTCATTTAAAGAACATGTATGGACGTAACTCTGAGGGCAGGAGGAAGTCAAGCTGCTCCAGGAACTGAGGTGAGCAGTTCAGCGATCTCATTCAGGCATATTATAACACGGTAAGGAATGTAACTTAGTTTAAACTAGACTCGTGACCTTTAAAAACCTGTAGGGGTAACTAAATGTGAAAGAAACACCTGCGTGGATCTTGCAACTTACATGTTTATTGCTCTCCTTCAATGCTTAAAGTGATTGACATCATCTAATTTGTCACCCATCCTATCCCCATTTCTGAGTGCTGATCCATACAACTAAAATAGTAAATGTTTCTCTGGACTGTCAGCTCGTATTTTGTCATATCTCAGTGGAGCATTAAGATGAGACCTGAGACTGGTTAGACCTGACACTTGCTCCAATGAGCAGTTGATGAATCCAGCTTGTACAGTATCACTGCGGGGGATATTTTTGCCTGCCACCTGTGCAGGAGCAGCATGGGAACCGGATGCAACGATAACTCACTGTGTCATACACACTTTGTTTCAGAAAGAACACGGACATGTTTTGATTTAAAAGTGACATTTTGTCCTCCCTCTAAACCAGTTATGTTTTCAGGTTGGATTAAATGCAAAAAAGAAGTCAAGTGTATGAAATGAATTTCTATTGGTTTTTTCTATTGTAGTTTTTAAGCTTATAATTAAAGGCTATCCATTAGTAAATTAAAAGTGTCAGTGGGGAATGCTGTGTGATACATTTGAGTAAAAAAATAGAGAATGCAAATAATTCATTATGTATTTATTTACTAAAAGGATCAATATTAGCTTTGTGCAACGACAACAAGATGTCTGTATGATATATCAGATTCATTTCCCATGAGTGACAATTACACTGGCATCCAATCACCAGTTTGGCTTTTATGCATAATTAATCATTTAACAGGGAGGCCTGTGAGAATAACACATTCCAGTGTGAGCAGGTTTATCTCTCTCACACACACAATTAGGATACCTTTCTAACAGCCTGTGTGACTGATGCCAATCACCAGTCACTCTGGATCAGCCAGAGAGCGTGAGAATGAAGAGAGGCAGTTTATGTGTGAGTGAGTTAGTATGCACATGTGCATGCATGCGTTAGCAGCAAAGCTGCGGCTAGCTGTGTGTGATGAAAAGCTCCAGATGTTGCCTCTCTTTTAATGTGCAATAAAAAGACCCAGCTGGGGCAAAAAGCAAAAGAGGCCAATGGGAGAGAAAAAGAGAGTGGAATGAAGGAAGGAGGGAATTTCCTAAAAAGAAATAATGGAGGGTTGAGGTCAGGGTGCGAGCCTTTCTTAAATGACTGCTACCAGAGGGCATGCCTAAATGAAAGTTCAGTGGTAAGCAAGAGGTTTATTTAAAGGGAAATCAAAAGGGAGACAAGAAGATGGAATAAAAATTTAGAAATCAGCAGAAAAACAATATTGCCCTGATTACAGTGGTAATGAGTAAAAACATTGACTATAAAGACCTTTATCTATACCTTTCAAGAAAACTGATAAACCACCATCCAGTGAGAATCATTAACAGTAGATGCTGGACCAGAGAAACAAACTGGTGTTGTACTGACCAGTCAAATAACAACACAGAACACTGGAAGTATGCTTGGACAAATTGTCAGATAGAGATGTTGGTGCTCCAAGGGAGTCCTTCATCTCCCACTGACCCTCTATTCAGACAGCTTAGTCAAGATTGCCCAATCAGGGGCCTCACCATGCAAACACAACGCCTTTTGTTAGCATGCAACTTCCAAGCTTCAAAAAGAGAATGAAGCACAAGAGAGAATGAGAAGACAGAGATACAGGGTGTGAGCAGTAGAGTGAGAGCTGAATGCCAGCAATTAAGGACATGTCAAATGGATTTTAAAAGGCTGCTTCTGTGTTAAAATGAGGTTCCATCCATACTAAAGATTTTAGATGATTTTCTTAATGCCCAATGTAAACACTGCAATAAAATAATAAAATATTTGAAGTTCATTCAGTGAAGCTCAAGAGTGTATGACAAAAAAGCTGCTCGATGGGAAAAGGTGCTGATCTATGTTAACTTTCTCCAAGAGAATAATCATAAAATGATACTGGGACATCTCCAGACTGGTTTGCAACATGTTCTGGAGGCTCAGAGTCCATAACTACGAATAAAGCTTTTATTATTTAATACACTTCAGTCTATAATGAAAACAGTCTGCCCCACCAGGCTATAAGTCACATATAAATAAAACATAACATTTAAGCAGTCAGATTTATCAGGTTCACTGAATGCTCAAATAAAATGTATGAATAACTAAATTTAGAATGAAATGGATGACAGATGGCAGGATCTCCTGCGTATATTCCTTTAATACTTGGACACAATTGTTTTCTTGTTCCTCTGAAGCCTGACCCAAGATCTGCTTCATACTTTTGAAGACATACAATGTCATTTTTTTTACTGAGGAAATAAAGCTTTAACTAAAATGGATTTCACTTGATATTAATTTAGAGACAAAACCTTTGGTAGAAATGTAATTCTTTTCCAAAAACCTTCAAGTCTGGCTCCGTTTTTATACATTACTGAGGATAAAAGGTAATCCATTTTAATTATCTAGTTTTAAACTGGAAATTAAATACACTGCAAGTGACTCAATGACCAATATCGCTCTCTCACTACATGATGAATCAGAGACAATGGCTCTTCAGCAGATTAAATTTAGTAAAATAAGTCACAGATAAATAAAACATAACATTCATGTAGGCGGGTTGTGTTGCTGTGATGTGTTGTTGCTTTCTAAGAAAATTGCTTTAAAAAAACAAACTATGTCTTCAAATGTTTTTAAAAGTTTATAATTCATTTAATAACTTTTTAAGAGCCCATAAGAGGAGTAAATGTTCATAATCCTGAGCTGAAAGTCATTGGTAGTTTCTGTAGTTTAGGCAAACTTCCATAAAATGAGATAAATAACTAAACCCATCTAAGATGAATCCAAACCAGTTTGGCACCATCTCAAAGGTTAAATTGTGCATCTCAAAAGTAGATTTCCAACTCTGTTGTATTTAATTACATAACAAAAAGTGGAATTCTTTGCTACGCCCTAAACTGTATCATTAACAATACCTGCAAAAGAGGTGAAAATCAGAAACAGAATGGAAAGCAAAGTAGTTGTACTGATGCTGTACCTGGCTTTGTTAGCTTCTTTAGTGACATCCCAGGCCCATGTGATGAAGTTCTGGCTCAGGTAGGAGACAATGGAGTCTGCACACATCATTTGGGAGCAGAAGACGTTGCTGAGGACGCTGTCATCATTGTGGAGGTAGATCGCCAATAGCTTTCTCTGTGGAAACAAACAGAGAACAGTTGATCCCCCGAGTACATTTTTCATTTAGAGCTGATGTTTGTTTTTTGTGAAGTGGAAGATAATAAATTAAGTGAGCAAAACAATAAACAGCTTAGTGTCTGCAAGGCGTGATTATAAAAGTTTGGCGTGTAGATCACAATTTTTATCACAATATACAAGTTTAGTGCACAATGTTTTAATCTTCGAACTGATATGAATACATTCAATTTAGGAACCAATAATCAATATGAGAGGATCTTCCTGATTTGAAACGGAAAAATGCTAAAATATTACATGTTAGTTTATTTCTGAATGCTCAGCATTATTAGTCGAATTTGCATCAAAACAAAGATTTTCTTTAATATTCTTTAGCTACCGGTATGTATGGATATTTAATGACTTAAATGACACTTTAACTTAAAATAACATGACAAACAACTCACTGCAAAGCTAATCGAACTTTTACAAACCACAGCAAGGCCACAACTGACAAAAAAGCAAATATCACACAAAATCAAATTGAGAGAGGTGTAAATAAACTTCTTTTGGAAGCAATGAAGATATGGAGAAAACAAAACAGACAAATCACTCTATTTATTTTATACCAAATGCCAGCAGCCTGCTCAGGTTAGTAGCAGCAAGGCCAGACAATATTGACGAAGCTCCAAATCCAAGGATATTGACACCATCGCATAAGCCTGCTAGATTTTCCCTACTGACAAACTAATTAAAAAACAAACACACCCACAAATATAAAAGGTTCCAGGGGACGATGTTGGAAATAATGCTCTTTAAATTACATGC
The DNA here is from genome assembly GCA_037177535.1 of Pseudomugil gertrudae. Classification (NCBI taxonomy): domain Eukaryota; kingdom Metazoa; phylum Chordata; class Actinopteri; order Atheriniformes; family Pseudomugilidae; genus Pseudomugil; species Pseudomugil gertrudae. Next base: position 15,038,611 of record JBAMHV010000015.1, on the reverse strand, counting down.
CACTTCTCTTGCTATAAAAGAACAAACAAGAACAATTCTCAGTCTCAGCTTGGTTCATTTTAACCAAATGTGACGGGGTGGGGGGATTTAAGGGGGTCCGTTTCTCAGGAACAGTAATCTAGACTACGTATGCCAAAAAGCAAAAAATCTACACAGGGTGTAAAATGTGAAGGCAATGAAAGAAGAAGTTGTGCTATACTGTGGCCTGTGTAGAATAGAAATGGGAGAGCACTGCTGTGTTTGCTCAACGATTAGTGCTTTAGAATAATCTCCAGGGCTCCTAGAGAGAAGGAGCTGGGGACTCATTCACTGGGCCGATTCAACAGCCTGAAAAGATTAAACACTCATGCTGAGAAGACAAGCAAATTCCGTCTTGTGGGAGGAATGAGTGTGAGGATGGCGAGTTTTACAAGAGCAAAAAACAAAACAAAAAAACACTGACACACACTCAAACATTGGCATCCCAAAACAGGCACAAACGTAACTCTGAACCCACAGCAACAGATTTATACTCACACACATGCATGCTCAATTAGAGTAAGTGTAAAGACTAATCAAAGTAGGTATTTTGGCCAACTGAACTCCTTCATCTTAGTTAAACTGTCCATACCCCTCTGTTCAATCTCTGCTTTCAAAGTGAGATCTTTTGTATTGCCTGTCTTAGCAGGGAGGAGCAAATCCCACAGTTCAGCTAAATTACTAGGTCCAACCTGAGTTAGATAGTGACCCCATAGACCTTCCTCACACCTGTTCCCTTAAACCTAAGCTTGTTCTTTGTGAGTAAGAGATTAAAGACTTCACACAGTTGATCAGTACTTGCACATGAACATATATTACATTACATACATATATAAATACATATACTTATATACATATACACACACAGACACACACATACATATAGATACATACATACATACATACATGTATAAATAAAATTGTGAATTGTTGCCTCAATCCTAGCTGAAGACAGAAGCAAAGTCTACAAAAAGAAAGCGACTATCATAATTTACAAAGTGTTTGTTGCCATACCTCTAATATATACTGTCTGTTTAAGTAAATTAAAATATAAGGTCCCAAATATTGGTACTTAAATCCTCGAATATCCTTGTGGCTTAGCTCATCACTGTATATGAATGAAATCACTTAATCATATTGACTGAACGCTGTAAAAAGGTCTGGGTGCAGCTTGCACAAACACAGGTGGCCCCCCTGATGAGGAGCAACATTTTAATATCATTAATAACAGCAGCAGCTAGCATGTAGTATCTTTTAACCATTTTGACGTTTTCTCAAATTCTATGAAAAATCCTTGTTTAAGTATAAAGAAAGAAATACATACAGCATGCACAATGTCATGTCTTAAAAATCATAAAACAAACATCTTAAATATACATTTTTAAATGTGGAATAATCCATTATGAGCTGAAGTGTTACTTAAAATTATTACCACATATCATTACCTACATTATCTGTAGTAATTGGTGTATTTCTGGCCCAAATTGATGTTTTATTCCTTTGCTACACATTTCATATTTTAATAAAATATATTTAATCTGCTTAAATGGGAAAATGCTTTTTGATTAACTTTATTAAGCTGAAAAAAATCACTTTAATAAAAACAGCTCTTTGGAACCATAAACTGAATACATGTGATACTGGAAATTACATTTTCCTCTGCACACTTTTTGCATCAGAATCTCATCAGATTTCCTCCCTCATGTATTAAAATGACATTCATCACTTTATTTACACGGTCCAATGGCTCCTCTGCAAAATGGCATGAAAAATACAGTGCCCATAATTCAGGAGACTACTTATTGCTAAAAATCCCACAATGCAACCAAAGTAATCCAACCTCCACACCCTTAAATGCCACATGCCATTCAACATAAAGTCACACACTCTGCTCTGAATCTGTACAGAAGGAAAACTAATAATACTTTAATAATAATAAATTCATGCCCTGTCAGTTTTTTTATCTGTTGTTCTCTACATTTACTTAGCACTTTAAAGCAATAGTATAGGCCAATAATATCTATGGGATGATGTTGAGCAATTCTGAATACAAAGGACGGTTGGAGCTACTCTGGTGGTTATTTACTGGAAAGACAGATGTAATTTTTTTCAGTACTTGTGTCACATTAAGGATTATTTTTGTACCAAGTGTGTTTACCAGGACATGGGAAGACAAAATCATATGAAACTAAAAGAGAAAAACAAAAGGAAAAAGACACATTACAGAAAACAACTCATGTGAACCTATGTGAATTCTTTACAATAAAAGAAAGTAAAGATTTCTACAAAAATATATATATATAGTTTCTAATACTGTCACATCACCAACATCATCCTTTGTTAAACTAGTTTAACTATTTTTAATTACATTAACTATTCATTTATTGCTTTTTCTTCTTACTCGATTAGGTTTCCCTGTACTTTTTTGCAGATGAATGGACTTTAAGAGAATTCTGAGCTTTTCTGTCTGTGAATTAATGTTTAAAGACAAAGTTTGCAACAATCCAGAGTAGCAAATTATGACTGACCTCTCAAAATTTAAACAATGAATTAAAAAGGGCAATGTCTCATGTGTGTTTTCTTTCAACATTGAAAGTATTGAAAATATGACATTGAATAAAATATTTACATTGTATTGACATTTTACAAATGGCACAGGAAAAGTGCCAAAGCGCAGAGCCTGAAGGACACAAGAAGTCCTGATGCATAACACACAAGTATGAAAGTTCCTGATTAGTAAGTGATGCGTCATATAGAGACAAAGTGAATGATGATACTCGTTTCCCATATTTTCACCTGCACACTACACTGATCCAAGGCTAGAGCCATCCATTTGAGCATGACAGTAATCAACTCATTTGTAATCAACAACTCCTCAGTGTGATTTTAAATCTGATAGATATACAAACATGCAAGGGCCATATGCCATTCTGCCTGACCGCTGCTTCTTCCTCTTGACTCTGCAGGGCTATTGCTGAGATGAGGACTTAAAGTGGATACTTGGCAGGGATAAAGCCCCGAACTCCCCATTCTAGCAAGACTATGAATTTTGATGCGTCTTTGTGTGTGGCAGACTGCAGAGTGGAGTGCAGAGTGAAGGAGAGCGGGGTTAGAGTGATTAACCACTGCGTTGATGGGGATTTAGTGAGGATCGTAGTTAGTGATGGGTGGCCTATCTCACAGTACGCTCTGACTAACCAATGATCCCCCAAGAGAGTTAGGCTGAGCTCAGCTCTGCAGCCCAAAGCATTTTCATTAAGGATGGATTGAGTCCATCTCAACAGTGCCCTCAACACACACCTTCAGAAACACTTCATGAAATGTAGTGTTTTGTTTAGTGATTATCCGCTAGCAGACTATGAGGGAGTAAGACTGATTCTCTTGTTTATAAACCCAAGGAGTTATCTCCTTTCAGTCAAATCCGCCCTTTTCTGATATCCCCTAATGAAGTGGGCTTATTAAAAAATAAACACATAGAAATGTCATTCTTTCTCAAATGGATGAAACGTGCAATGGAAAAGATGGTTGGAAATACAAGTGGTATGCATATGCTACTGTGTAATGAAACCATGAAAAGCCACAGCCTGGCCTGCTGGCGGCTACTTGCAACAACACATAAACACAGAATAACTTCTGTTTTTATGAAAGGTCTGCACATAAACAGCTTCTCTAAAGCCATTTTAACCACAGCACAGTTGGCAGAGTAAAATGGGCTTACTCAAAATTAAACAAAATATTGTGAAAATGAATATTACTTTGCTCCTGCGCTGTGCTGTGCAGAGCACAGTAGTATAGTACACAGTGAAAGAACACCACAGAGACATCAGCCATATTGCTGGTTTAGGAGAGGAGATCAGCCAGAAAACTGGTAAAATGCCAAAATGCCAAGCTTTTCTATAAAACTTTTTATTATATTATATATATATATATATATATATATATATATATATATATATATATA
>JBAMHV010000015.1:15008510-15034532 GCA_037177535.1 Pseudomugil gertrudae | reverse complement strand
GTTGGGAACCAAAAACGCGCCCCCCCCCCCCCCCCCCCCCCCTCCCGAAGTTGTCACCTTACCTCCTTCCAACTTTAACCCTTGTCCCTTTCTCTAATTTTAGATAATGTCTCTCTCAACATGTCCAGCTATCAATCTATATAACCCCCCTAACTTTGTGTAGTTGATTATCTGAATCCCCCCACCCCCAACGTCTTGCTGTGTCCTCACAGTCTAATAAGGCTGTAATCCACACAAGCTGTCAGTTGATACAAGCTTCCTTAAAAGGACAAAAGCTGGAAAACAAGAGAGGAAAGTGGACAGCTAAAAATAAAGCCTCAGCTGTCAGGGTGAGAACTGAAGACAAGGTTTGAAGAAATTATGTCAATGTGGCCATACAGCTTCATCAACGGAAAAAAAATCTGAGATAAAACAAAAAGCAATGATGTGCATCACTGTTCATTTCTTCATTATAATAAGATGCTGTATTTAAATATTCATCTGAAAAATTACGTAACATACTTTGAAACTGAGAAACGAAGGCTTTGTGAATGTGACACAGGCAACAGATTATTAAAAAGGTGAAACAGAAGCAACAATTTTATCAAAAATCAGGATGCTTAATAATTTCTTTGAAATCAAAAATTTATATATTTAATGTAACTATTTGATGTTTTACAGATAAGGCGGATTTATATTTCTTTATTCCTCTTGTATATAAAGAGGAAGTTGTTTTATTCTGTAGAGAAATGCAGATGCTTGTGTTAATCCATAAGGCAATGTCGAGCATGCCGCAGCTTTCAGTGTTCACTATACAGCAACAGTTGTCTCACTATTGAATTTTGGTTAAAAAAAATTGCATTATATTGTTTTACTTACAGAAATGCAATATATTGTATCATTGCCCCTGTATTATAATACATATATCACTAGATTCTTGTCAAAACATCCCTATGATGCATTTACTGACGTCAGGTATAATAATAACAGTGTTTTTAATTATTACCAACTAAGTAGGAGAGACAATAATATGGCAATGTCAGAGCCTCTCTTGACAGACAAAGAATGAATGTCCTATTCAGTTTGTATTTGTCTCGATTAGGCCTGTCAATACGCAATTAGTCAATTATTTGCACGATAAGAGACAATAACAGTGCCGGCCGTAATAATTTTAGTTTTCTTTTCTCTTTCTTTAACAAAGACTAGTTTCTGTACGGTGCATCATTGTGAAAGAGACCATTTCAGAGCCAGCGGTGCCTTTGCCCACAATGTTTCACAAATTTGTAGTCCAAGTCCATGAGTACTAGCAAGCCAGGGAAGGGGGAAAATTATGTCATTTGTTCTCCTAAGCGTGAACGGCATGCTCTCGGCGCATCAGGTTTATAGAACATAGAAGCACAGACATTACCCTGAAATCCTGGATGAGCATAAACTGGTCTGCATATCAAGCTAATTTCTTCTTTAGAAATTAATGTTGATCTTTGAAAGCATTAACATAGCATTATTATGACATTTTTATTATATTAGGTGAAAATGGTCTCAAAATGACTACATCGATCGCTCAGTACAATATTATCGTTTATCGCAATAATTTCTGAGCCAATTAATCGCATTGTAAAATTGTTTATCCTGACAGGCCTAGTCTCATCGTTATGTTACTGTAAGAAAACTGCTCCATAAAGCATAAATGACAGTGTAAAATGAACAGCCAGCATGCAATATTTGGTGTTGCAGTTACTCCAAGTTACTTATTAAAAGTCCCAATGTCTCTGGAAATGAACAATATTTATATGAAACCAGTAGTCCACTTACATCTCTAGCTTTCCCATAGAAGGCCTCTTGAGATGCTGCCTCCAAAGACCCAATGAAGAACATCGGGTGGGTCTGTCCATACCTAAAGAACAAATACACAACATGTAAACAGTTCATTGTTCAGGCACACTATTCAACATGTTGCTTTCCAACCACACATTATCAATGGAGGGTCACCTTGAAGAAAATTCAGCAGTAAAATGAGTTAAGGCCTCCACTTCGTTTTCGCTATTTTCTGGCACTGCAAGACAAAAGAATAATTAGATAGCTGAACTTTGGATGGATGTTTGTGAAGTCTGTAGCCAGATATATAACACGCTCTAAATTAAAACCCAGGATGTACTTATTTTACATACTCATAGGCGATTTCCGACAGCTTGATGAGCTCATCCCGAACATTTCTGAATCATCCACACCAAATTCTGACGCATCTTCAAAGTCATCCCCCTCACTGTCACTGATCATGTGGACATCTGCACACTGTAAACACCCATCACTCATATGTTAGTACACATAAAGACAGCAATCCAAATCCACAGGTGTGAAGATTACATGTCATATGCACACATAAACAAAAAGAGATTTTTAATTGTATATACCGGTACATACATATATGTGTGTATGTGTGGATATGTACGAACACACCTCTTCTGTGGGTTCCTGGGCGTTGGCTGGTGAGGACCTTCGACAAACACTGAGGTGATGGCAAGGATAGCTAATCCCAGAGAGAGCTAGAGTCATCTAAAAACAGGGAATTGTGTCAATCAAATAGAAATTATAGTGTCTCATCAATAGCCAAGAACTACTTTTATACATTTTCTGCTAATTAAATTAAATAAACCAGGAGTGATGGTGCTGCATCTAGAGTGATCTGTTTTCATCATATTATCTTCTCAAACATCCATTTAGAGCTGGCTGTCCCCAGGCAGGAGAAGTTAAGCTTGTTTGATGATATACTTTATGACTTTAAACAAAGGCTTGCTCATCTTTCTAATTACGGATGACCATGACGTGGTTTCTGTACACCTACAGTTGCAGCCAGTTTGGTTGTATAGTTAAACAGTGCCCGATTAATGAGCTCTTAAACCCAAAGCCAGGACTGAAAATGTCTTCATTCAGCAGGGACTCATTACAGCTAGTGTCTCCTGGCTCAGATCCCAAAGGATATCAACAACATAGACAAGGCTGTTTAAAGGTTGTAGTGGGAATCTAGAGAAACCTTGTTGTAACTGCAGTGAAATATGTCAAAATGTTTACATTTTTTAACAATTCAGATAAGTGTAAACTGAAAGTAGGACTGGTCATCGTTTATTCACGTTTACCTGAATGTAGAGAAATTTCAGAACGATGCAACAATATATTCACTCGTCCACAAATTGTTAAGAGCACAATAGAAAGCCCAGATGCAAAGACTTTTCTGGGAGAGTGCACTTCTAAACAACTGAGGAGAAGCAGGGCAGGCAAGCTGGCTGTGATAAGAGGCAGAGTAGCTGCTTGTCCCCTGCAGAGGTCCTGTGATCTCGTCTATTGTCAAGTACTAGGACACACAAAGAGCAGCTGGACATGGTTGAATCAGATGATTACATGCAATGCCAACTAGATCAGAAAAGAACTACAGAGACTAAAGGGAGCTTCTCTCTAAGATAAAGATGTCTACACTGGCCTCACCTTTTGTGGCAAAAAAAACACTGTAACCAACAGACCATGTCAGCTTCATGCACTGTGGTCTCTGAATGATGGTAATGAAACATATGATATGTTTTGCATTTATTTAATGTGTCTCATGCTTTCTTGTGTTTTCAGTTTTAGAGAGTGAGCTAGCAGCAACTAACAGATTTGAACATTTATGATAAATATACAGTAATGGCCCTTCTGCATTCATTTAGGTGCAACAAGGATTAAGCAGTAAAACATTATTACAACCTATAACTATTTCAACTTGTCTACTGTCCCAGATTTCATGCTGTTTAAACAGATGCATGTCTTCACAGCAGTAAAGTTTTATATTACTGTGGCCAATAAAACAAACCAACGCACAAAAGCGTGTTGATATCAGAAACTTTGGGGGTTTTAATAGTTTGCTGGATTAACTAAAAACAGAGATTGTGCCTGGTCATCTCCTCCACAACCCAATAAATCAACACATTTCCAGTTAAATATACATTTAAAGATAAGGTCATGTGGAAGACCCAAATATAATGCAACTACACTTTTTTGTCACTTACGCATTTATACTTGTTTATATAATGATTTCTTTGCTAAGCTGAGAAAATTAACTCTAACACAAAGATTTTGAGAGACAAACAACCATTTATTGAAGCTTTCTGGTAGTGGACTGTGGATATACGGAAACTGCTTCTAATATTGACCACTGTGTTTCCAATTCCCACCAGCCCAGCAACAAAGAAGAGGATATATGAGAAAGCCAGTATCTCCCATGACATTAGAGACACAATAATATCTTGATGAGAGTTCCTTCTCCGTGTTGTCTTAAGCACGCTGGCTAGTCTGCCTTGCAATATTGAAATTACATAAACGAAGAATGACATCATTGCCGAGGAGGCACATCGACATTGGCCTTCTTTTTTTTTATTTGCAAGAGTATCTCACATTTTACTCATTATGAAGGTTAAATGTATTGAGCACTAGACACAGACAAACACATTTGCACAGATCACAGAAGAAACATTGTGTGCCACCGATTAGTGGTAAGTGTTTTCCTAACAATACGAAGAATACAAGTGTCACAGCAAGGATGGCCAAGTTCCCCAGGAACACCTACGAAGCACACTTAACTGGATTGCTTCGTCTTCAGTCATGTAACTTTACTCTAATTTTTTTAGTGGAGCAGAATTGTTTATTGAACTCTTTCATTCATATCAGGGTAGCAAAGGTTTTAATTTGATCAAAAGAGTTATCCTAATGTAATGTTGCATTATGTCTGAATGCATTAAAGAAAGTTATCGCTATGATGGGATAAAATGAGTCGGGCTTGAGAATTGAATTACTACAAAAAGCAGAACGAAGTGGGCCAAAAAAGCTATACAAAACTTAAGGATGTGACGGAATACCTCAAAGACTATTTTTCCTATCGAGTGGCAATCACATGAGAGGATCTTAACAGCGACTGCTGCGAGGATCCCAATAAATCCTTTACCCCCACTACTCTCAATGAAAAGCTCTCGTCTAAAGATCTAATAAGTGTATAAATGACGTTGATCAGCTGAAAGACAGCTGACATTGATGAGAGCATAAGAGGTGAAAAAGGGCTAGAAAAATTAGTTAAGTGCCCCTCAGCCCTCTTTCTTGCTTTGACCCAATGGCTTCGACCAATGTTGAGTTACACAAGTGCAGCTTGGTGGCTCCGTGGAAAAACGTGGAAACAAGGTTGAAGCGCCGCAGGGCATGAGGTCCAGCGTGATGGGGTTAAACCCCCCCCTCCAAATGACCCTCTCCCACATCTCCACACAAAAGGAACTGGCTCCTCTTTTTTTTAGATTCTTTTAATTAACACTTGCATTGAGTCTCAAAGTATTCAGGGGCTGATACAGGGAAAGAATTTTCTCTCTCCTTTACTCCCACCCTCCTCTACCTCGCCTCTTCAACCCTTTTTTCCCCTTCCTACTCTTCTTTTTCTCCCTTTCTCTCTCCATTCTCTCTGTGTTTCATTTTTTTCTTTTGTAGTTTAGGCAGTGTTTGGATTAGGTGTCTGGCTGTGAGTGTGAGATAATTATCACTGACAGCTGCACTGAAGGCAACCATAACCACAGTTAACAACCTTACTCTACTTTCTCATTTATGTAGGAAGAGAAGAAGAATGAGAGAAAGGGGAAGTGAAATAAGTGCATGAATAGATTTTTAAAAAGAAGGAAATAACATGGGTGATAAATAGTGTTTTTTTTTTTACATGTTTGCACTAAAACTTGACAGGGATAAGCAAAATTTAAAAAAAACACAGCACAGTGAGCCTCACTCTATATTTGGGGCACTTTGTGTTTGGTTGAGGATACATAAAAGAAACTTGTTAACTGTTGAAACATAAGGATCAATCAAAGTGAAAACAACAGTAAAATCTTTCCAATGTAGGAGTTTCACAAAAACTAAATAAGAAACCGAAAATGAGTCTAACATGCTACCTCAGTTCTGAATGTCACCTGAAGGAAGCTAACTACACGAGAGAGAAGAGAGTGTTCTGTCTGAGCTTACTACTGAGCCCTGTTGCTAAGGAAACCAGCATGCCCCTCTTCAATAAACCCTTGCTTCCACTGGCCCCTATCAGGTAGAGGAGGATTCCATTAATGCCAGCTGGGAAATGGAGGAAGGTGCTGCCCTACAAGGCAAGGCACCTCAGAAGTTCTTCTGCATTAATACATTAGCAAACACCATGAAACACTGCATAAATGTCAGCAATTACTGATGAGAAGGAAGGGTGGGTGGGGGTGGAGAGATGAGGCGCTGCAATAAGGATGTCCCGAAAGCTGCCAATCACTCCAACAGGTGTTGGAAGCACTGCAAAACAAAACTCCTCCAGTGAGATGAAACCTGTCTAGAAACACTCCAAGCTTAAGTGCTTAGGCAACAGAAAGAACATGTAGAAAAGAGTCTTCATCAGTTCATTTTCAACAACAGAGGTTGTTATTGTTGTCTCAATGGCCTCTCAGATCAGCTGTTGCAAAGACCTCTCTGTCATCATCCTCAACACTGTTCAGAGCAGCTTTGCCAAAGCCACAAGAATCAAGAGGAATTTCAAGGCAGAGCTACATCATGGTGTTTGCAAATAATGCCAGAGTATTTGTTTTAATCTACTTGGAGTAAAACGAATTCCACCAAGTTTTAACTATTGCAAAGTCCAACATACTTTCCTCTGACTGGGAACTTTTTCCAGTACAACCATGATTGTTGTTGTGCAGTAAACCCAAAGAAAATGAAAAACAAATGCAAAAACAAATATTCACATGAGGACAGTGTGCTTCCTCTCATGATCCTCTATTTGGCTACTCTAGAATATATTGCAAACTGTCTTCTAGTTAATCCAAAGAAGAAAGAATGCTGGATTGGCACTTTATTTTTTCCTGTCAACAATTGATAGCTGCATTTTAAATTGGCAAATGTGCTCTGAGTAAATGTCGCATTAGGGTTCCACACATTTGATTCAATTGTGTGTTTGAAATATGCAAGTTCTTATAAACCAGCATATGCATTAGGACATATCTAAATTATTAACCGTTATTCTTTGAGCATGCTGATAATGTTGAAATGAGCATCATTTGACATTACTACTGCTTCTACTTCCTTTTATACTCGCCTTCCTTACGTTAACACCCTACACAATCAGTGTACACTCAAACTCATCTGTTGTTCACTGCTACTTGAACATGATGCATCCTGATCCCATTTCATTTCTCCATTGAGCTTTGAATAACTCAGAGCACAATAAACAATGAAATACATTGAGTGGACAGTGTTGGCAGGAGTGGCGCAACTCATAACAACTAGTTTCTCTGAAAGGTGAGAATATCTTTCTTACAAAGTATTTTCTTTCACTTTAACAATCTGTAATATAATAAAGCTAACACTGCACCTTCTCAAACTCTTTCTCAGAGCACAAGTGTACGTAACAAAAGATACTGATGCAAAGAGGGGCTCGGTAAGGATACGAAGAAAGTTCTTTGTGTCTGCAAAATGTCACTATCTACTGGTAGAAACAATCACAATGGCAACATCCCAGTAAGCCTTGGTTATTTCATATTTCATTCTTTTTCATCAATTAAGTCATCTGTGGTTTTTAAATGGTATTTTTTTGTATTTCTGCATATAACAATCTCTTCCCAGAAGTCCAATTTAATGGGTAAGGCTGTAATTGCAGTTGATTAGTTATTTTCTAATGTAACAAATTAGTTAAATATGGACATGGGCATATTTTTAAGGTTCAGTAACACCAGAATCACTCAAAATAAACCAGAAAGCACTCAACGTAAACAACAACATACAGGCACAGTTTCAGTAAGAAATGTGCATATGAAACACTGGACAATAAAGTAGGCAAATTTGCAAATACTCAAATGCAAATGTACATAAACCCCACTTACACAAACTAACAGGTCAATTATATCACATTATTTGAAGATAAAGTAAAGGCAAGTGGTCATCGATTCAACTCTAAGTAGGATAGTGTGCGGAGCTAAAAGTAATCTAAGGTCTGTGGCTGCCATGTTTATTGCTCCAAACCCCAAGAGATGAGACAGAGCTAATGAGCTAGACACTAACACTGGCTCCCTATCCGCCTGCTAGGCTAGCCAAGCCCTGGGCTTTTTCTGTTAATACCTTCAGACGTTTCAATAAGAGGGCTATTGCTAGAGCAGAGGCCATTATTGCACTTCAGTCTCTTTCTTTTCAATGCGTTTTAATATCACCTCATACAGGAAAAACAGACACCGCGTGTGTCAGCCAGTGACAGACTGGACCCATGACATCACAATGAACTTAAATTTATTCATGATCATGGACCCTAATATATATATATATATATATATATATATATATATACACACACACACACACAAGAAATGTGACTTACTTCTTCAACCTTCTGCAGATGGACAGCTTTTAAAATATGTATTTTCGTAGCTCTTTTCTCATCGTAATCTAAAATAACCTTAAAGCTGCAAGTTAAAAAATAGATTTTATATGTTGCTGTAATCAAAGAGCATATTTATTCGAAAATCAAAGCCAGTTGATGCCCCACATACTCACAACGTGTTTTCAGATTTGAAGCAAGACTTGCATCTCTGTAGTAATCCCAGCCTGTTTGCTGATCACATAGTAAGAAATCTACTAAGACAATGCCAACGATGGTAAATCTACATCATAGTTGTGTGGGTTTTTTTTGTAGTTACTGGCTTTAGAGTTGGTTTCTGGGGGCTGTTGTGGATCAAAACAAAGTAAACTGTTTTCAGTAGCATGGAAGAACACATAAGCTTTCGTCATGGCTCATTTATGCAATTAAGTAGGTTTTAATAAAAGTGATCTTCAGGACGGGTGCTAAATCACTTTGAATACATGAAATATGAATAAAGCGTAAGAGATTGCATTCATCACACCACTGTATAAATAAACAGCACATTCTTTATCATTCTGGATTATTATTTCAGCCAGTTCTGGCTAAGCTCCCATGTAACACTGTATGAAAAGTTAAATTTTTTAAAAAGAAATGAAGTCAACACTAATGCTCAAAACCAAACACTAGTCACATAGATGGAAAAGTGAAAGGTTAGCAGGGGTTTAACACAAGAATGTGTGCCGAGCAGCTTCTCAATGTGGCATGATAAACCATCCCAAACAATTAGTATGGAAACACATATGCTGTCAAAGAAAGGGTGAGACAAAAGAGGTCAGAGGTTTCTCAAGGTTCTGTATGAGTGCAGCCTCTGATCAGCTTGATTGTGTGAATGGTTGGGAAGAGCAACCCTGAGACGTTGGGGTCAGTAGGACTCAATGATGTGAGCTTTAATGTCCACAGATGGAGGGCACAGAATGGGAACAGTCTTTGACATCTTAATTATCTTCAACATCTTCTGACACCCCATTTTGGTATGAATAAAAGTGTAAAGGTTTTTACTGCCACAGTGAAAATAATCTGAATAATTTACCTGAAAATTATGTCATTCATCTTTTTGTCTTAACTTGCCATATGACTGGATGATGGATCCCATAATAAATAAGAATATATAGTACATTTTCCAGTGCAGACAGGGAGGATATTTGTCATAATAAGTCTACATATTTTCTTCTTTCAGTGATTAAACTTTTTGTGCTTGTGCTCTTACAGAATCATCAGATGCTGATGCAGGCCATCCCTCCCACTGCTGATGCCGAACTGGGATGTTCGTCAAATCTGAAATGTTCCTCTTCACCTGCAAAAAGAGGAAAGTTCCAGTTAGAAAGTTTTGCTAGCAATATAAAACTCAAGTGGGTGTATTAAAAAAAAGCAAGAAAGGAACATTTGTAAATAGCACAACTTTGATTCTGGACTAAGAATGAAATATATTTAAAAGTTAAAAAACAGAAAACATCTTTTCTGGCTCCATTGTGTTCAGGCAAGATTACTTTCACTGCTTCAATGCAGTCAACTCAATATAAATTTTAGCAGCTCTCTTTAATGTTGGGAGGATGAAAGCAGGGAATGAAGGAGGGCACAAGCTAAAAGGAGGGAGGAGGAAAGAAAACAAAAAAAGAAAGCCCATGTTATCAGAATTCCTCAGATGCCACAACTAATTCCCAGCAAAAACAGCTCCACGCTCTGAAATGAACAGTATTTCTCTTCTCCCATTCATGCGCAGACGCTGTATCTGCATCACTTAATAACATTCCTTGGTTTTAAACAGTTAGTAGCCAGCAACGCCTGTCCCACCAAGCGCCGTGTTACATCCTCCAGTGCATTGTTGATTTAAAGCCCCAACGCCAGCCTGATGTGTGCCGGTCAAAGCTGATCAAAGCCTTGTCGGCGTCTGAGCACTGACAATGCTGGATTCTCGTGCATTTGTTCGGTAGAATTCTGCCATTCAGGCCCGCGGGGCTGGACACTGATGCTGAGAAAACTATCTATTGTGAAGCAAAGATCCCTCTGTACACGTGGCAAATTTTGTATTTGTAAAAAGCACTGAGGAGTGATGGATCCTTGGGCATATTCAAGGCTGCTGGTCAGGGAGATGGAAATTTAAAGAATGCTACAAACACAAAGTCAAAACCAAACTCAGGCGAGAACACAGGAGAGAATCTGCAAAACACAGAATAATTTAAGAAAGGACAAACCCAGCCTGGTGTGTGTACCACTTCTCACTGCACTTGGATATGTATACACTGTATGTTTTTGTTACTCTGTGTGAGCACAAACATATTTACATCTGAATACAAATTTCTCTTTTTATCAAGGAGAATAAATATTTAATCAAAGTAATCAAACTCAGAGAAATTATATTTGTGCTAGGCTTTGTGTCACAAAGCAATTCACAGCACAAACAAGTAGGGGGGAAAAAAGAACAATGATAAATGAATGGCACAGTCCATCCTTTGTCTCTACTGTAAATCCCACATTGCACCCTTTGGTGTCTATTTTTATGAAGGGAAGCTATGGCCAGGACAGCACGCTGGGGTCAAAGCGGGTGGCCAGTGTTATTACAGAGTGTAATATCTATGTTTGACCAGCCAGACTACAGGGATTTGACTGACCGGCTGGCTGGCCGATGAATAGAGGGGAAAAGGGAAGAAAGGAGAGGCATAAACACTAGTAATGAAGAGACTGCAGTCAGAGGTTAAAGCAGCATCAGAGAAACAACAAACTAACGCCCACCACTGAGAGAGACAAGGTGAGAGGTTGAGAAGGAGGAGAGAAGAGACAGGCAGTGAAAGACACCTGGCAGAGGACAATCTAATCCCACCACAGAAAGAAAGCACATCTAAACAGTAGGCTTGCCCACCTGAAACTACACCACTGCAATCTGCAGCCAGCTTTTACTGCTCTCTTGACGAATGAAAAAATATGAGACACTAGTACAACCATATGATAGTGAAATAAAAAAAAAAAATCTATTCTAAACACAAAGCAACTCTAGAGCAGCTTGACACAATGCCTTCTTTAAACTTTCCCAGGTAGCTGATCTTTTGCTACATCCATCACACATAAAGCAATGCTGTCTAATGCTGCCCCCTGTCTCCCACAATGGCCATCTCACTAATAACTGCAACAAATATAACTCATATTTCACCGCTTCACTATGAGAATCCCATTTTACTTAATAAAGTCCTTTGTGTTATTTCAAACTGAATCCCATCTTAAATAGAAGTTACAATGTAAAAGAAGTATCTTAACAATGGAAAGCTGAATTTATTTTAAAACCTGGTAAATCAGCAGAGCTGACATGTGTAGCAGTTCTTTCTAATATAAAAAAGGGTTTTCAGTTAAATACTATATTTAAGGGAACGGCTGTAGCGCTGAGCTGCTAGACAATACACCTCATGGCAAAATTAATGATCCAATCATTGTAAATGCCAATTGCCTGTAATCCCTGTTTGGAAGCAAATCAAAGAAAACGAAAGGTTTCCGTTAAACTGTCACAAGCTCTCTCTCCTGCTCTTTCTCCATCTCCGTGAGTCACCAGATGCCTTTCTTTTATTCCCCTTTCCATCTAGTTTTCCTTTTCTCAGCTCTGTAGTCCATGTCTGCATTTGGTTCCTACACGTCTCCCAGCTGCGGAATGAGGTGGGGGTGCAGGAGACATGCAAAATCCCCAGGACAACTGGTCTGGTCACGGACAACTCAAGACCCAGCACCCATCTCTATTCTACCCTCTACTTCCCTGGCAAACATTTGCTCTCCAGCTTAGCTCTGAAGCTAGCCAGCAACTTACCCCCACACTCTTGTCTGGTAATGCCAATCAGAGTCTATGCAGCCTTGGGTTCTAGAGATGGAGAAGAAAGAAGATGGAAAAGGGAAAAGAGATGGAGAATGAAGGAATAGAAAGGGAGGGGTAAGGGCAGTTCCTTGAGAGCCACAAGGCAAAGCCAGAGTCTATGGCAAAGACAAACAAAAAGACAAGACGCTTTCTCTATTGATATGCACAAGCAGGGCCTATTGGCTTGTCTTCAGCTAAAACAATAAGGAGGATAGCAAGAAAAAGATGCTCCCTAGTGGAGTTTATAATATGCCAGGGGACACAGTATGACTAGAAAAGGGAGGCAGAAAGGTTGAAATGGTGTAACTGTTGCATTTTCTTTTTAAGTTTGTAGAAATACAGGCCCAGTCTCCATTTTTATGTTAGTGTTCACCATTTAGCCCTTAAGCTTTGTCATTAGTAAATGAACCTAACTTCACTTAAATGATAATAAAAGATGACCTAACTCCTCAATAATTATTCTTGCACTTGTAGCTGGCAACAGAATGTTGCCGAGTATACATTTTATATATGCAGGTTAAAGTTCTGGGTCTCATTTTCACTCCAGGGGGGCCTTGAGATGCTTAAAGACGAGCATGTGTAAGGAAAAGACCGCAACAGGGAGGCCTGTTTAAGCTCATATTGTCCGTTCTCTACCCCCTATGGCCTCTTACAGCACCCCCACCAAGCTAACAGTTCTCCGTCTCTTTTCTGTGGCCACAGTCGCCCCCCTCCCATACCACAGGGGCCCCTCCACAGTATTTGTAATCCCAGCAGAAACACTTAAGGTTCACAGTGGGTGCTCATCAAAACCATCTGCCTGAGAGGAGAGTGAGGTAAAAAAAAAGAGATGATGGGGAGAAGAGAAAGAGGAGAGATGGATGTCCAGGGAAGTAGCCTGCCTCCAGTTCAGATGCTGCTTTTACTAATCTGTTCAATTAGCACCTTGACCAGCCCTGTGAGTAGCCTGATTATTAGAAGTGTAATATTCATCCTCACTTAGGACCCATGTATTGACCACAGTAGGTGGAAAGAGTAAGACAGGAAGACCACCTTTTGCTGCTGCTTGAGATTAAATAATTAAATCTGGATATAAAACACTAGAAAACAAAACTAAACCGAAAAAACAATTATGTGGTCAAAGTACTGGAATAAAAAAGAGCAACTGTGGACCCACAATTACAGCATAATATATTCATTGACAGTTCTGGTTACTTTATTTAACTTTGAGATATGATTGATAGTGCAACTTCTTTGTGCTACGTGACTGGTCTTTAGAGACAGCATTTCCGATAATGAAACGACCGGCTACACATTGTGAATAATAAATGAGGCCTGCTCAGGTCTCCCTTTGCATGTGGAGTTAGACTGGAGCAGTATGAGGCAGTAATGTATGTTTGTTTGTGTAGATAAGACCTGGTTTGAATTCAAACACTGACACACACCCTTTCTTATCTGCATAGGCAAGTAGTCACACATATATGTTCATGCTCCCTAACCTTTAATACATTTTCAGCTAGGACAATTAACCAGCAGATAGAAAGGTGACTGCCTTCATACTAATAATTTAGTGTGTTAATATTTCATAAGAAGCCAAATCTACTGTTAAGGTTTTAGATGAAAAAAATGAATGGACCTTTTCTACAACACTCATACAGCTAGATCAAACAGTCTGCACCCATATAATGGACTCTCTCCCAGCACTCAGCAGAGACTCAGGGAGTGGAGGAAAGATGCAGGGTACATGTAGTAGGAAGTAAAAGAGGGGGCTGCAGCTGTGAGAGTAATTATGTGCACTGAAATGTGATCATTTGTGATGAATAATGAAATGATGACTGAGATAGACTAGCAATGTTTGGCAAATGGAAAGAGAGCTGTTTCATGAGGAAATGAGAATCAGGTAAAATAATATTATGCGAGTGAAAGCCTATATAATAAAACGTATGTGTTTATGTCTGTGCAAACAAATGACTTTTCAATGTCTTGATTGGTCTGTGTCTTACCTCCTGTATGGTTCTGGAGCCGGGAAAGTTGAGGCTGTAATCCCTCTGTGCCTCACGGTGGCTGATAACCAATAGGAAGTTCTGGTTTAAAGAGTCTTGGAGAGCACTAAATGAGAAGGGAAGAAAGTAAAACACCAAGAAACATTGATAAAAGAAGGAAAACCTATGTGGCAACAAAAAAGTAAAAATGCAAGGTGCATGCAAAGAAAAGCAAACATTATTACTGACTACGTCTAACATAAGGCAAGCTGAAACTTGTCAACTAGTGGTAGCCTGCTGGCCCACAGCGAGGTGGGTATCTCCTCAAGGGGCCAGTCACCCACTTTAATGGTTGCGTCTTAACAAGCCTGACCAGAGTTATGTCGAGCACAGCAGGTACTCAAAGCTATGACCACCTGCACAGGAACAGCATGGAGCCCATCAGTCTGTCTAATTGCTGACAAAGCCATTGAGTAGTAGGAAGCAAACCCAGGAAAGTCGTAAGTACCTTCATGATTACACAACTTAATGCATTACAGACAAATTTTACCGTTACATATAAAAAAAATAGCACAAATGCAGGTTTGACCTGAATGCCAACCAATTTAAAAAGACTGCTGCTTTTTTCCCTTTCCACTGCTTTGTAAAGGGAGTCTCAGCCCCAAACAGCTAAAACGTACCACATGATGAGTGGTTGTGGTACCGCATTAAAAGCACTTTTATCTTCACAACAAAAATAAAGCCATAGATCTGGTAAGTGAAGCCAGTAGGTTTTTAGGTGCAGTTAGCAAGTTTATAATATGCATCATATTTAAAATAATTTCTAAATAAAGCACTAAATATTTTCAAAGAAGTTCTGAAATAAAGACAAAATAATCACATGTGACTGAATAAAAAATTTGACTAAATAATCTATACATTTAACTCATACTCTGGTAATAGACCTGCACATTGTAGGTTTTTCTCCTGTTGTTCCTCCACAAAACTTAATTACTGATCACAATTGGAAAAGAGTATGTACAGGTAACCACTGCTCTGAGATAGTTCTGAACTGACACCAGTAGCTCACTGAGTATTTTACAGCAGTGTCAGAGCTGAAGTGCCTGAGGAGGTGGGGGAATCAACTTTTGGAGGCTTCATTTACAATAAGCTGCGAGGTTAAGTAGCGTTTTGAGCAAACGCTGGGTCTGTGAGGGTGAATAGCAATGGGAGGCTTAAAGGCCGAAACAGGCACTTAATCAGGGCTCAGAAACCAAGGAGAAGAGGAAGAGTTGAGAGAAAAAGAGGGATGAGGGAATTAATATGTAGCACACACATTAATTATGCAATCACACCCTTAATCTGTGCAGATCTGGACGAGCTTATGTTAACAGAAGCTCAAATTTACTGTAATGACACCATATTTACATTGACTAAAACTACGAAATCAATATGTAAATGTAATGTTTGTTGTAGCTAACTGGAGAAGATTGGAAATGTGTGAAGTGGGAAGGATGGATGCATATGTAATGGAGTTGAGCAGAAGGATGAGAGCGATGGCTGTGCATGTGTGTTTGAGGAAGAGAGGAGAAATGAAAGGGGTAGGGACACATAAATAAGGATCTAGCTAATATCATGATTATGTTTGGACAAAGTCCCAAGCTGCTGCTGGCAGGCAGCTACACTCCTAAACGGGCAGAGATAGAGGGTAAACTGAGTGGAAGTGTTACTCTGTCCTTCCAAGCAAAAAAAGCACATCTTATCAGTCATTTATGGAAGGTTGACAAGACATCATATGTGTGCATGGGTACAGTTCTGCTCAAGATTTACTTTGAAAAATCACATCACTTATTGTGCTCTATAGTACAAATATAGCTACTTAAAATATCAAATGCTTCCAGCAGGAAAAACATTACCATTCATAATGAGTCATTCCCCTGGCATTTTCCATCTGTCTAAAGAGGCCTTCTGGTACACATATAAACAGAACAAGCATGTTTCAAGTCTAATATCCTTTTTTCTGGACTGCTTTCACCACTGATGTTCGCAAACCTGCTGTCTTCTGTGGAAAAAAAAGCAGTCCCCTCAACCAGTAAAGGGTTGCAATGCGGATGTCTCTGTGTTTGCCTCCACCATGAAGGGTGTCTTTCTCACTCTGCACACATCGCTGTGTGACATCTAGGTCGGCCTGCAACATCTCTGGAGGCACTTGACATGGCATAAGGGTGCTGGGAGGAGAATGTCATTTAACTTTATGGACAGCAAAATGAAGCGTTCTGTAGGGGGAAAAGAGCAGGCTAAACAGATTGGTTTCATTCTGAGGTAAGCCCATCGCCTAAGCTGTGAGTCCCCATGGCACAGAGCAGACTCTAGACCTTATTAAACTATTATTGCCAGACACAGAGATGCACACCATGCACACAATGTGACGCGTCTGAAAAACACAGATACCCATATAAACACACATTGTCCTATACACATTTTGGTAACCTCTTGTAAATTCAGTGCACCATAATGTGCGTTTAAACATCTGAAAACACAGAGACCAAAACAATGCATATTCCTGATCTTTGCTACACAAAGGAAGTTATGGAGCACACATAAAATCTTCTTACCTCCTCCACATTTTGCATCCGCAACAAAGTAGAAAGATGCGGAAGCACTCATGCTCCACTCTGGTTTGGTCTTCCATGATGTTCAAAAGTCAATCAGCATGCTAGCTGGTACCTTTTTTTCAATCAATTTAACTAACCTGCTGACAATTTCCCTATACCAAATATGTATCTACTGCTGGATGGCTCATACGTAAGTGAGGTAACAAGAAACTGCCACGAAAAGACAAAAACACACACATAAAACCTAATGAATCTTCCTTGCAATTTCAAACGTCTTCCAAAGTTCAAATTAAAATAACCTTTCATTGGCAAACATGCTTCCTGGGAGCTAGAGCGGAGAATAAACAAGAAAGGAAACAGGCTCCATTGAAATATTCATCAGGCCTTCATCATTTATGCAAGAGATTAGCTCTACCTCAACACTCTGGTATTCACAGGCAGTCATCAACATAGCCTTTTTCGGACCAGACTTTCACACTGCAGTACAAACTGCACATCACTAACTAAATAACTACCTGAGACAGATTGGTGCTCAAAGGAAAATCTCCCAAAGCTTCAAGATTTATTTCTAATTAAACAAGACAACCAAGAAGAGTTTGCTCAGCACGGCCATAATGACAGTGGAACACTATTTAATCAGCCAGTTTGGTTTAGGTGTGTGTACCACATGAGCCAAGCTCTGCAAAGTAATTGCCAGGGATATTACAATTTATGGGACATTTGCATTTTTACTCAGCAACAATTTTCAGCAAATAAACACTGAAATTAAATTTGGCAGAATGACATTTATTAAACATGTGAAGGTGGTTCTGCTTTTGGGAAATCACATTAGTGATTTTAACAACTTTAAATTAGATTAATCATTACCATAATCTACTTTGATATATAAAAAGAACATTTTTATTTTTATATGAATTATTTTTATATTACCACGAGGGGCAGACAAATGTTAATAAAATTAATTATATAAAAAGAAAAAACAGTAGGGAGGGGTGTGTTGGTGGTGATGAGATCTGTCTTCTTAACTATTTGATTTGTTAAGGTTTCCTTTAGAACTTACCAAAAGATTTCATTAAAACTCTGCTACTCATCTTCATGACAGATGCCCCTTTTTCTAAAGGTTTTGATTGCATGTGGTACATTAAATACAAACCAATGCACCCATTTATTTTTGTGATGATATTGATCAATCAGAATTTCCTGCATTTAAAAGGTATGCATGAGACTACACAAAAGCCATCTGAAAGTGGGTGTGGACACTAAAACAAAAACTGCTACTTGATGTTTAAAACCATTTTGAAATGGGAAAAATATTTACAGGATAAAATAAACTAAAAAAATCCATTTTAAAAAGTTTTTTTTTAAAGTTTAATTTGATTTCTTGTTTTTTTTATATGAATGATAATGGTTGTCAGGTCAGAAAAGCAGATGTAAGACAAGTAAAACCTGCTTTTGACTATATGTGCACTTGTGCAGTACTGTTTTCACTGTTTTAATAAGGAATATTTGCCATGAGTGCTAATTTATTATCTATCCTTGTGTTGTTATGATGTGTAAGAAAGATTACCGGTATGTAATGAGATAGGCATTTAACCAGGATCACGTAGCTGTATCTAAGCACAATAAAATTGTCATAACATTATCCCATGATTAGTTTTTAATCTGGAGTAGCACTAAAGATGAATGTCCCCTACCTGCAAACATAAATCTGAGGCCTGTCGTGACCGTGACCATCATCTATTACACTAAATTGCACACACTGCAGTATAATTGTGTGTGCTGTGAATATACACTGTGAGCACATTTTATTTTTACTACAAGCCAACAGCTTTTTCTGTCTCACTACAGGGGAACTGCTCTCCTCATATTCTGAGATCTGTCACCTATCCTCTCACAGTATGACATCAGGGTCACCACAATGACACACAATCATACACAAATGCACAGGCACACACAGGAGCCCACCCACTCCTTTCAGCCACAACTGTCTGCCACTAAAATAGCTGACACAGAATAATGAGCTCCTGACACCCAAAATGATATCGATAACACTTGGAGAAATGGCAATGGTGCTGCTAAAAAGACACAGCAGTTAGCTGGGGAGTGAGAAGATGAAGAGAGTGCAGGGGAGGGAAGACTGGGAAGATGAGGGCCATTAGCTGCCAACACAATATAACTACCACTTAGCCTAACTAGCAGGAAAAGAGGCAAACTGCCAAATGACATAATGGCAATTAGTTTGTTAACAATGGATTAAAATATTAATTTAACTTTATCTCCTGACAAAATAAGCATCCACATATATGCAACACCTCACATGAGACTGAACATTTCATAAACTTATAAATTTATCCTAATAAATTTGAAAACATCCTCACAGCTCCATCATAAGTGGATTTTATTTCACTTAATTTAATTCAGGATTTCAGATCATTTATATAAACGGTAAGAAGATTTTCAATAAGATTAAATATTCATTTTGAGAGCAAATTATTCTACTGTGTAACATTCCTGCTTCCGATTCAATTAATGATGTAAGCTTCTGCAAACAGAAATCACTCATTTTAATTTAAATCATTAAAGTGATTTCTACGACGCACTAAACAACTTTTGCAATTTCTCAGTGTTTGACCCCCTATTGATGGTTAATTTGGCATCAATCTTGCATCCCTGTGACCTGTGACCTGTCTTCAGCCAGTAAAAGGCAGACTTATGACTCTTGTCTTCACTCTTCTTGTCCTTCTCTTCATTTATGTTTCTTTGATGAATCACCAAAGTGCAGTTTCTCAGCCTCAGGATGCCCCTACACTGCGATGGCTCAAGAAATGCTCACCACAAGATTCATTGTGCCTTTTAACAAGTCCAGAATGCAGAATTTTAAGGTTGGAAAGTAACAAAGCACATCTTAAAAGCTTCAGCCTCCTCATTTTTTCTGTACAGTCATCTGCAAACCCTAGACACAGAAAAACTCAAGCCCTATCACACTATACTAACACAAACATGTGAAAAAACATGCTAAAAATTCCCACGCAAGTATGCAAACTTATGCCGATATCAACCCAAACAAAACCCATCTTGATCATTGAAAGCTTAACAAAAAGGAATTATTTATTTGATGTTGTTAACCTGATATTGATTAGAATACGCTTACACACCTACCAAATATGACTGGACTGCTACAGAATCTTGCTACTTTGTATACTGTCCTTTCAGAGGGCATAAGTTCACATATTCAGATGAGAAGGGAAAGCTTTTTTTTTTAATTTTCATTAACATTGTCACCTATACTAAAGTGGCAGACTGCTGTGATTTGGAAAGTGGCATCAACAGCAGATATATGTGCATACACAGTACCAGTGAAAAGTTTGAACACACTGAAACAAAAAGGGTAGATGTGTCCAAACTTTTGACTGGTACTCTGCATGACTCCTAAGGACCAAGTCATAAACGCAAAATCCAGAAGGCAACAAGATGATATGGGGAGGAAATTATTATTTGCATAACAAAGATTGAAGCAGCAGACGCTCCTTTACAAATGTCACAATAGATGTAAAATAAAAGTAAATCACCAACGGGTCAAATGTATCTCAGAAAATCAATGGCAAGGAGTACGAGCTGATTTGGAGACGTTTTCACTTTTTAAGTGGACACAGACTTCCACCTGGTGTTGGTTTGTAGGTACTGCACTCACAATACCACTTAAATACTTCACTGTATATTTTCATCAGGATGGAGGGAGAAAGAAAGTCTACTATAAGATTACAAATGAAAGCAAAGAAACCATAGATGGAGTGCAGTAAGGAGAGTACCTGTTTTTGCTGGTGCTGGCAGTAGGAGCAATGTCTGGGGTCAGGACGTACAGGCTGTTGTTCTTGGGTAGGTGTAAACTTCTCAGCACCGTCTGATTATAAGCACAGGCACAAATGCACATATCATAAACTTGTTGTTTTTACTCAAAATGACATACAGTTGTGAGGCAATATGTTTAGCATGAAACAGATACTTGATCTCATCCAAAACAAGCAGCACCTCTGAGGACTTTAAAGGAAACCCTCAAATCAGAGCTACAAAGCCAGAGCAGAAAATCTTGTTTCTAAACAAACTAAATAGAACTAGGTGCTATGGTCTAGCATTACTGTCACAGTCGCTGTCATTTAACACAGGCTTGTAGGGTCTGACATGGCTGTTGGTTTTGTTGTAGATTTGCTGAGCAATAAAAGCCTGAACTTTGGGTTAGCTTGATGAGATGTTCTCTGGCGAGACGGATAAGCAACAGAACTTTTTGTAAAACTGATGTTGCCATGTTTTATTCTAAAATGTGCACTGGCTAAAAGTGTTAATAGAAACATGAATATAAAATTGAAAAAAAGAGCCTAAAACAAAACAAACCAGATGATTCAAAAACCATTAACAGGGATAACAGATAAACTTCATTTCAGCAGTTCTTTTCTTAATCATTATTGCATCATTGTGTTACTTACACTATCCGACACATCTCCACTCTTCCATCCCTTCAACTGCATTTTAGACACCGGAACATCAAGCTCTGTCTCAAGGATTTGTTTTATTTCTCCTATGAGTTGATGAAGAGAAAAATCTGGTCAAAGATCAAACTAATGTAATTATGTAAGGTCAGAGAGCAATTACACTGGTAAAAAAAAAAAAAAAAAAAAAGAATACACACAATTTAAAATACCCACTATGAAACCTTAAAATGTTACGTTTCTGACTTAGCATTGTGACATTTATTATGTGCTCTTCTGGAGCTGCTGGTTCCCAGCAGAATCACGAGGTAGAAAAACGTCAAACCTTTTTGAGACGCAGCATGACTTTACATACTGCATCACACACTGATAAGTAGATGTCAACATTCCAGAGTAAGAAAGAAGAAAAGATTCAACATAAGGCTGACTTGTGCTATGTGGAAAGAGCTCACATTGATGGTAGATGTTAAATTAGCTGTTGATAATGGCTGCATCTATGAAGAATTGGGAGCAAGTTCTGTGGTGCCTCTTTAAGATAAACTGGAGAAGATCTTGCTCAGTGATTTGACTCTTTCGTCATCAATACAAGCTTTTGGAGAAGAAATCAAACTCTGGCACAAATAGTGTGGCTTTAAAACTTGTCAAAATGATGCCAAGTCAATTGTACCAAAGCTAAACATGACCCTGTATAATGTGTGTATGGCCTTTTCTAAAGAATATATTTAATCATTTTTAAAACTGTTTTATTTTTTATTTTAACTAAAACATCTTGGTCAGATCACCACAAAAGCCATAATTTGTCATGTGATTAATTCTCACATTACCACCCTTTTTTCTACTATGCCTTAATATAAGCAAATACCCAATACTCAACTAACTGCATTACGTAAGGAAACTGATATTAATTTAATAGATGTACAGATGTTGCACATTTCCTTGTTAGCCTAAATTTTAATTATCTACTATAATGTCTTAATAATATAGCTTTAAGACAATCATGGTGAAAGAAAACTTTTGTTTATAATTATGTGTGTATGTGAGTGAGTGAGTGAGTACTCACCAACTGTGCTGCCCTCCTCGAGCACCAGCTCCACGGAGCATTGCCGGTACTCTACCCGGAAGTTGAGCATCCGTGGCTGCCGTTCTACAATGTGTCGAGAAGAGGAGTTGATGGGGCAAACCAATGAGGCAGAAGATGATTGAGGAGAAGAAGATGAAGATGATGAAGAGGGGGGAGGAATCGCACCTCCAGCTTCTGCACTGGTTGCTTCTGAGTGGCTCGGGGGTCCATACATGGTTGCTTGACTTGCCTCACTGGAAAACTCACTACAAAACATGTGAAACAGTGACTGCAGAAACTTTATAGAGGAACTCAAAAACAGCATGAAGAACATAAAGAACACAAAGTAAAGAAAAACCAAAATGCAAGAGATGCTTTCAAAATAAACACAAAAACTGGCATGGGGCTTCTTGTCTAATTCTCTTTAACTAATTCTGCATGCTTTCTTCTTTGCTGCCTTCTCATTGTGTGATTTGGGTTTCACACAACACAGTAAATCATACCTCTATTTTCTTGACAAAGTATGCTCTTTGTACCCTGAAGTGTAAGCAGCAACCGTCTCACAAGAGCAGAGTGGGAGCTTTGGCTTTTAAACAAAGCTGCTATTTCTTTCTTTTCGGCCCACACAGTTGGCAAAATCACTGTCCAGAAGCATTCATTTACCACCACAAATTTTCCACAAGCAGGCTTGAAAAAGGATAAGCAAATCCACTGTGTGGGAGCACAATATAATGTGAAAAGAACCCAAATAAAATAATAACCACACAATCAAAGTGAACGCCTGTGTTTCAATCACATTCTTCAAGTGAACAAAGAGGTGGTCAAACTAACAACATACTAATGTTGTGCAAGGAAGAAGCACACCCTACCTACCGAATAAATCCTGAGTTTGATGTCAATTAGACACTAATGCCTTAAAAAGTTGAGCTATGTGAAGGCATAGATCCTTAAAAGTGATCTAGAAAAAATGAATGCTTTTAATTAGAGATATAGCCGTCAGTTTAATTCCCCATTTCATCAAATTATCTGATGCTCATCACAATCATGCAAGGGAAAGTTTAGAAAAAAAGCTTAAACGTCATGTGTGGATGATTAAAAGATCATTCAGGACAAATCCTTCTGTGGTTCTGGTCCTGTAAGTACATATTTTAGTGTTTCTTAAACCATGATTGGCTGTGTCATTTTATGACGGCCTCGTTTGGGGCTATTCAAGTTAATTCCACAAGGGCCACAGTCCCACAAGTTTTCTATGTATGAATCAAATTAGTGTGCAAAACCTCATAGGCTGTTGGATAGATTTAGTTTGAGTCATGTGTGTTGAAGCTAAGAGAAAACCTGCAGGACTACAGCCATCATGGCACTGAATGAATAACAGTGGATAAGACTCTTCCTATGATCCCAGGCGGTCATCTTTCATCAGGAAGTTTGCTTTATTTGCCAGTTCTAGCAATCACCTTCGTTCAAGTTAAAATCAGCTCAACTCGTATTGTCAGCGTATTGATTAAAACTTGCAAACTTGTCAAGTAAGAAAAAAAATTCAAGCACCCAACAAGTCTTAATTTATATACAGTACCATATAGCAGAAGTCAACAGAAAAGTACTCTAAACCAACTAAGGTTTACCTTTAACAAATTAGCCTACTGTACAAATTCTGGCCTGTTTTGTCGGAGCTTCTTTTCATCCCATTGAGAGGTGTTTAAGATACTTTTGTGGCTTATGTCTTTTTGTGAAATTATCCTTTTGTTTATGACTTTGCAAGGAAAACAAAAATAATACAGTAATTTTCATAATTTCACTGATTGAAACTACTAATGACATTGCAATTGTAGAACATTTTCCCGTGATGAAGAACATGTTCACTACACACACTGCTCTGCATTGAGCTAGGATGATCACCTCTTCATAACACAAAGAATGTCCAGGAAGGTTGTTACATCACGTGAAACCCTCACATGAACTTGAGTTACAGGTAAATCTTTAAGATGTCAGAAAACTTTTTTTTAAATAAAAAGCTTGAGGACGATGAGAGAAATGTGTAGACTAGTATACCAGTGAGTTTTGTTTTAAATCCTACAAAGTACTCAGTTTTGATATATTCATCTTTTCAAAATGCTGAATGAAACGGACACAAGCTAGAAGAGGAAAGTGTTGTAGCCAGGATTGTTTATGTACCTTCCAACTGGCCCCAGCTCAGGCCATGCCATCAGTCTGTTTAGTGAGAAATGCCAACCAGCTCATATCAATGCCAACTACTTAGTAAATTTGTTGGCTGCTGGTCATACTGCCAGATTCTATTCACAGCAATCTGTGCCCTCAAGAGACACCAGTAATATTCTCAAGAGCCTAAACCACTTCATATGTTATGTTATGAACACACAAAATAAAATGGTTTAACAATCTGGAAAGTTTGGAGGTTTACATGGGTGCAAAGTATGTCAACTAACCATGGGAGCAAAGTGAAGAGCAAAAAGCTTGATATGGAAACCTTCCTTCTGTTCAGAAACTTCATACAACTCTGTTCTTGGCAGGTTTCTCTGCAGGCTTTCATATAATTTCTCTATTATAAGCAGAACAGAGATCACAGCAGGAGAAATGCCTTCCAGGTCAGTAGCCTCTATGTTGGCATTGATTTGCTGAATGTCTATCAAAGTTCAAATGGATGCATAGAAACACTTTGAATCCCTCCAAATGATTTTTCATCAAGGAAGTAGGTTATACAGAATACATTTTTCTATTGGTTCTGTGGAACAAAAAATGTGTACCTACACTTCTCCTTTCAAACAAATAAAATCAAACTTTGCTTTGACATTTATTGATTACTTTGAAAGCTGATAGACATGTACTGCAAATGTACTTCCACAGCATTTTCTTTTACACTTAAATGTATCTTCATAGTGTCAAAATTACAGCAATACAATAAAGCGCCAGATACAATAGTGTTTTTTATTTAAAATAAATGTGTGGCAGAGTGCTTATTACCTTTGTAAGATCCCATTCTCCTGTGGAATCACACCATTGATGGCTGCCTATAAATGAAAACAAACGTCAACTCTAGAGTACAATACGATATCACCATTGTGACATTGACCGATCAATTGATAGATCAATAGATAAATAAGACAGACAGTTTATATCTAATTATGTTGCTTTATACTGAAAATGCGGTGCTAGCAGAATAGTTGAAGAGTGTGTGTGATAATGCTGGCCTTAAGTTCCCAAACAAACTGTGTCAAACTGGGTACCATCCAGGGAAAGTGACTGATCAGAACAAAGAGAACTGGGAGGACAAATATAGCCACTGTATGCTTTGCAAAGAGCTTTTCTTTGGATGGACAATTGATTGGATTTCTCCTGAACAAACTATTCTACACTGCGCAACAACAAACTGATGTGAGTTGGTATGTTGAAAAACCTATATCTGCATTACTATTGGTGCTGAATGAGCGAAACATGAAGCACACATGGTTACATAAAACAGCTGAATTAAACCTGAAGAAAATGAGTGTAAAGTTGTCAAGTTACCACTTTACACTCTTGTTATGTATGAAGATATGTAGATGGATCTTTTTTTTTTTTTTTTGGGGGGGGGGGGGGGGGGACCAAACCAAACCCCACACCCCCACTTTTTTTAAACTAAATCCCCCTAAACAACAAACCAAACAAAAAAAAACGTTTTTCCTT
>JBAMHV010000015.1:14968934-14984350 GCA_037177535.1 Pseudomugil gertrudae | reverse complement strand
GAGAACCCACGCTAACACGGGGAGAACATGCAAACTCCTTGCTGTGAGGCCACAGAGCTAACCGACTGCACCACCGTGCAGCCCACTTTGGAAACTTTCATTTATTAAAACATTTCTGCCAACTTTATTTTAATATGGGAATCTAATTTAGGTTTTAGTATCACTTTTGATGAACGCTGAGTCAGATCTAATCCATAAACCAGTTATAAAACAAAATCCTGTTGAATGCACACACACACACACACACACTCCTCATGTAAACTGTGATGCAATTATTAGCAGTGGAGTAACATCAACTACTGTACTGAGTTGTTAGCATGACTATTGATCATTGTATAGTACAGAGTGCCTAGCGGTGATTGTGATAAGGGTTTAATATCTGAGGGTAGTTGTGATTATATAAGCTTTGTTTTTCTCTTCTTTGGTTATTTGTTTAATTTCATTTGCGTTTGTGTTCAAGTAAACTTTCTCAATCAATCACTCAAAAACTTAGCATTGCTGTAGCACAGCTTTTATGAATGGACTTCACTTTTTACAAGAGACAATGAGAGTATGTAATCAACAGTTTTATAGACATTATTCATATAGATTATATCTATTCTCTGTGGAAGGTGCAGTTCATCAAGAATTAAAGGGATACTGAAGTTGGACAGTAGGTGGTAGTGTTTTCCCTCAGCCTAAAATGGTCATCTCTGCAGATTCTGTAACAATATGGCCACTTTTAACCATGTTTCAACCTGACAGAGATTTTAAGTGCATATTCTCTATATCTGATCAACACAAGAGAATTTACTGGATCACTACACAGCACTGAAGAGCAGTTTTAAATTAGCGTTCACTGAATATTTCTCCTGTGAGTCAGCATGATGTCATCCACAGCAAGTGTGGAGTCATGTGTGGCGAAACTTTCTGGGGGATATTTACCCCATCAAAGCATTTTTTTATTGTAAAGAAGCCTAAAACTCCCCATCTGTCTGCACTTTAGTCAAGAATAAGACAAGTCTTTCATTTGGTCTGTCTGAAGACCTTTACATGAAGGAAAACAAACCACGAAGAAAAGATTAAAGTGTGACTAGAAAATTTCAGAAGAAATTTTGATGGGTGCCATGCTGCCGTCGCCCCCTGTGGCCAACTCGCCGTGATGGAGCCGCCCTGTTTGTGCGTGCATGCCTCGAACAAAGCGGCAGTTAGACGCATCCAGGTGACCTCCGTCCACCACTGGGGCCCTTGGCACCCCTGGCCACCACTTGAGGTCGTCCCTGTTGACTGACTATTTTGGCCTTATATAATATCGTTGTTTAAAGAAGCACAGGGCACCCCAACCAAGTCTTCATCCCTGAGAGGAACATTTTAACCATATTAATAGTTGTTCAAGTAAGCGGTGAAAACCAGTTGGGGCTGGCCACCCCTGGTCTTTTCTTAGGACCATCCCTGTTGAAAATACTGTTGGTCAGAATGGTGAGGATTGTGATCAGATTTTCCCTCAACGTTGCTGTATGGATCATAAGTAACTTAATTTAGTAAAAAAAAGAAATTGTGCAGACAGAAACAAATAACTTTTTTGGCTGACTTTGGAGTACAGTAAAATCCATTTTTCAAATAATTAGTCCACAATACCTGTCCAGATGTACACACTACATCAAATACTACTTGTACAAATAATAACAAGCACTTTTACTGTGTACTTTTTCAGTAATCTATCACTAAAGTACCTTACAAACAAAAACAAATAGCTTTTTTGGCTGACTATAATGATTATAGTGACTAAAATCAGTCAGACAAAAACAACAAAACACATTTATAAAGCATTTTGCATCAGAAAAATACATCTCAAAGTGTTACACAGTAAAAACTATTTTTTTAATTTAATATTTATATTTACTTTTTTGTTTACTTAGACCTGTGTTGTGTTACCAAATATTCACATTTACTTAAACAAACCTGCAGGGAAAATCCCGCTATAATCACAGAATACGAGTTGATGGATTAAGTGACAATGGGTAAGAGATGTAGTTGCAAAAGCAAATTAAATGTTTGCCTTTAGACACCCAAAAAGTTGGACAAATGAGCAGTGTTGTTTATGTCTTTTATGTGTATAGTGTGTTATAGCTGCTTGTGGAAAATAAAGATTTCCAAGAAGTTTCTGCTGTTTATAAAGCACATTCTGAGATTACCCAAAGTGTTGTACAATCCAAAGTTTAATAGTATATATATATATATATATATATATATATAATATATATATATATATATACACACACACACAAAATTAAATAATCTTATATCTAATGAAGATGAATGACACAGTACATCCGAGTAGTGCAGTACATCCTATATTGTGGCCATAATTTCTTCCTTATGAACTAAACAGTCACTTTGTGGTCTGTTCATCTTCCTTCCTTTTTTGTTATATATACTGTATTCTGGTCCTCTCTATAAAGTCCTGTTTCCCCCTGAGCCCACAGCTCACTTCCCTAACAGAGTAGTACATCTACAAGTGCACTGCCACTAAGTGGGCTCTGTCATTTCCACATCCCACAGAACTTTTGAAACAATGCTTGAATTAAGATGACAGAGAAACATGTTTGCAACCAAAAATATTTGTAATCTAAAAACAAACAAACAAACAAACAAACAAACAAACACAGGTCAATCTGAGAAATGTTCACGGTAAACTTGCTCTTATAATCATCATAAACATGCTGCTTAAATCTAAAATGAAACTTATTACTGTGGTAGATAGCATATTGCTAGATTTACCTGGCACAGGTTGCACCAGACCTTATTTTCCATTATTTTCTTCCATGTAAATCTTTTAATGTTACCTTTTTCTTTTTGGTCACACTTTAACTAAAATCTCTCAGCCCCATACAGTTCATACCAGAGTGCAGGAACAATGAAGTGTCTCCTGGTAGCTGGTAAACAACTTGGCCTGCTAACAACACTTTGTAGTGGTACTAGCAGGTTATAACCAGGTGCTGGTTAAAACAAGACTGTTACATATTGAGTTGATAGTTGGAAAAATGGATTCAATTTCTTAAAATCAAATTGCTATTAAAAGTGTGAAAACCATTTCCCAGTCCTAATATAAAAATGGTTGGATGGGATGGTTTTATTGAGCATAAAAGGGGAAAGAAAACCTTTTTGAAACACGATCCAACTTTATCTTTTAAAAGAGCTGCCTTTAGATGTTTCATGGTTTCCAAGAGACATAATACAGACATAATCAAGCTAACGGCTGACCTCCCAGTAACACAATTAAACCAGTGAAACAGCATTTTTTTTCTAAACAGCTGAGGCTCGTCTAGTCAATGGTCAACAAGAATAAAAGCAACTCAGACAGGCCTGAGAAAAGGGCAGAGCTGTTCTCTGTTAGGGTGCTCAGCTCTGCACTGCTCAGCAGTTTAATTATAGTCATATGTCTCTCTCTTTTAACATGGTGCTTGTTGGCTGAGCTGGGCTTATGGTGACCAGGAGCAGAGGCTTCTGAAAGTAAGATAGCAGGAAGTGGGCTGGGTGGAAAACATTAATGTGGTTGAAGGATGAATGGTGGTGACAGGCTGAACAGACATGCAAACATTGGTTTCCTCTGTGAAACATGTTGTAGGCTGCTAAGCAGCAGCATGATTCGTCAGCTTACCAGGCTGCTAACGGTGAGCAGAAAGAGAGGTGAAAATAAGAAAAGGACAGCAAATGCAGAGACTAAGCATGAAAGAATAACAGGAGGGAGGTATTTCATCTAGCTCCTCCATCATTCATTGCTAATTGAAAGAAATTCAGAGAAAATGAGTCAGTGAATGAAAGCTAAAGACACTCTCAAGTATATAAATATATATTTCTAGTTATATTTTGCACCAAGTAATTGTTGATGTGCATTTAAGAGAACACCACCAACATCTGAAACATGAAGCGTTTGCAGGCTCTGACATCTAAGCTCTTTACAGGGATAGAGAGTAACAAAACCTTTGAGCAAGGCCTGCCAAAACCAGCACATAAGTATGCATGCACAAAGACAACAAGGACAACAATGGGAGGAAGAAAAGGATGCACATTAGCATCATAGGATGCGTCTGTTGATGAAACAACGAGATAGGATGATGTCACATTACTTCATCAAATAAGTGACCCAAAAGCAGCTCACTACAAGATGTCACATAAACAAGCTGAAATTAATGCCTGGAGGTACAGATAATACACTAGTTTACACTAGTTTAAGTAGTCAGGAATAGCAACATTTGTGTGTTAGACACACACAGACCACGTCACTGCCCTGCAGCAAAATTCATTTGTTAGCACCACCCTTCTTGGATAATAAATCTTGCCTCATCTCCTCTCTCCTTTCTCTGAAAGCTAATTAGACACAAACTCAGAGGATAAATTTAGCCTTCATTTTTACTGGTCAAGCTCTCTAATTTTAAGGCAAACTGCTGACAGCAAGCCCTTTCATCTTGACAGCTACACAGTTGGTTGACTGACCATACCCCAGGATAATGTGAACACGTGCATCTACAGCAGTCATGGTGCTAAAACCAATGATTCCATTTCACTTTCGATTTGATATGTTCAATAGCATTTTTCACCCTGCACAGTGCATGTCCAGTAAAGTGTGAAGAATGCAGAGGAGAGGAGTGCACCATGAAAGACTAATTGAGATGAACAATACATCCTTGAAAAAAAAAACTAAATTCTGCAGCAGATATAAGCAAAAACTAGCTAGAATCAGCATACAGGCCAAACTGGACTCCAGTATGAAAAACTGAGGTATCGGAGCCCATATTTGCTAGAGCCAAAAGCAAACACACAATCTCACACTAATGCCAACATACTGGGTGGCTTATCTCCCACTGCCCAGTCTCACAGTGATGAGTCAGCACCATTCTCACCAGCTGCTGTTCAATCACACATGGTCTTTGTAGCACACATACATATGCACAAACATGGGCATAACTACAGCTACTATTAAGACCATCTGGAAAGCTGTTTTGTTGACTCCCTCTCAATTTATATGACACAGATATATTATAAAGGCAGGAACCCACTGGCCAAAGTGGTTGACTCAGAGGACTGATCTTATCTGCTTTTTACTTTCAACATGCATCCCCCCTTCCCAATGCAAAGTCTGCACACTGCATTTCCAAGGAGGAAAGTTTCATACGCCAGGTGTTAATGTGCAACATTTACGTTAATTATGCTACTTGTTTGCTGGTGGCTAACACACAAATTTGTTTTTAGGGGTGTGTTTCTAATATCGCCCATATAATGGTGTAAGGATAGCACATTTTTGCAGCGAATACTCCTTTTAAAGCCACTTTGTTCTTTGGCATGTTGTTCTGGCTTTTACTGATTGAGTAGCAGAAAAAGAAAGGGTCTTTTTATGTCCTTTGCACCATTAAAGAGTAGGTCGTATATTAAATCCAAGGTTTGTGTCAAGCTAATTCAGCAAAAAGTAAATCAAAACTTACAGTAGGAGGAAGACACTAAATTTGTTACAAGACAAAGAAAAAAAGTGTCAGTGAGCTGTTTGTTGGGCTCAAAGGAGCAGAGTTAAAGCATAGCAGAGTTTCAAGAAGCCTCCACTTCAGCTGGTCTCTCTGCTGGCTTCTGCTATATTGTGCATAATTAAAGCACAAGTCGAAAAATGCCAGAGTTGCTTTATTTGTTTTTTACTTGACAATATATCAGTTACTAAGCAAGTTGACAGCAAATTTTGACTCAAGCTTGTGTGTTTTCTCCATTCACCAACTCTTTATGATAAAGATGACCTGACGAGCTCAGGTAGTGAACAAACCCACTGAAATCCCCTCTCTCTTATGAATGCCTGTAAAGTCCTTGGTTCCATAAAAACTTTAAGTTGCATCTGGATACTTTTATTATATATCTAATAAAAATATACTTTATATTGGAGGAAAAGCATATATTAAAGGAGACATACTCTGCAGTTTTGTGTAGAATGGATCAGTTTGCACTATAAAGCCCCACCACTAAATGTTTTCTCAGTGAAAAACGACATGATGTGCATGTGATCACGTGCACATCTAAGACTTCTGTAAAGTACTCTAAGCTGCTGCTCGTAGGTAAGAGCTAACTCAGATCTAATAAGAGCTACCTGGCTAATGGAAGGAAGCTGGCCTTTGTAACATGGGAGTCTATGGGAATTTGCTGTTGCGGATATGGGGTGAATTGTAATTTTTGAACTACCCCTTTAAATTCTCTCTTTCCTCTGGAACTGCTGTTACCTGTCGTGAATGTGCAAGGAGAGACACTAAAAAACGCTCCTCATTTATAAATTAGCAGAGAGAAACTGTCCCAGCAAGTTTAGAAGCAAGTTAACATCAGCACAGTGCACCAGCTGAAAGGGTCTGGACTCAAACATATCTTGTACCATGTTATATAATTGCATAAAAAGCATTGTTCTCAACAAGAATAAAATAAAATCAGATAAAAAGTTATTTAATACAGCTGATTCCTTTCAGCATCTGCAGATAAAACCCACCTGCCACCCCACTGCCAAAAACCTGGGCTAATAATGATCTAACAGGCTAAAAGCACAACAAAGGAAACAGCCCGAGCTCAGATTATACGTGTTTAGGATTTCACTTGTGGGATTGCCAGCATCGAGTTTTGCACCATAACTGGCAAATTTTACCCTCCATTAGTAGGACAGACCTCCAGGCATTTACTGAACACAACAAATTCTGTTTCATATGTATGCAAATGAACACACACACATGCATGCGAGCACACACACAATGTTTCTTCAGTGTTTTAAGCTGAAATTTAAGTATACAAAAAAGGTGCTCTCAGGAGGATTAGGAAGGTGCTGATTACTGTACACAAAGGAGACGCTGGTAGGTCTGAAAGAGTCTTTTATAAGTTGCGTTTATCATATTGGTTAGTCTTATGAAACTGCCAGTGTAAACACATTGCACACAAACACAAACAAAAACATAGTAAAAGCTCCTTCATATAAAGCTGCACTATTCTTGTGTTGTTCATTAAGCATTTCTAAATCACACCTGACCAATTTAATTACAAACCGGTATACTTGTAATAAAATTAACACATAATAATAACAAATACAAACCATGTTAAAATGTATTACCGAAGCACTCCATATCTTTACTATGAATGGCCAAAATGACAAATCCAACACAGAAAATAAAATAAACAAAACTCAGAATATACCAGAGTTATGGAAAATATGCAATCCCATGGTTATTTTAAATCTGATTTAGTCCTATTTTTCACATCCTGTCTGTTATTTCAGATATGCATAAAGAATGTCTGAAATAAAGAAAACAAAGCTCTTTGAGAAATGATGGGAAATGAAGAAAACTGTCCTCTAAAAATGTTTCAATGTTACTGGTGTATATAAAATAGCTGGGAATACACCAATCTGCTCAAATGTACCAGATGGTTTACAGCACAACACATATCTGGGATGTTGTTTTGGAAAAAAAATACACGGGAGGTAATTGGATAAATCATCTTTCACAAGCAAACATCAACCAATCACATTAACAAATGACATTAAAAGGTCAGTAGACAAATAAATAAGCAAAAGTCATATTTTCAAAACTTGGGGAAAAATAAAAAGAGGTTTTTTTGGTTTCTTTGATCTTTTCGTAGAAAAGAAACACACTTTTCACATAGCTGACACCATACACATCATGAACATCAGTAAGAGTAGGGATCATAACAGCTGTGACTTTGCCACAAATGCATAGCCTGGAGCATGGCAGGATGAAGTCGCTTCAGGTCGTGATCTCACAAAGCTCGCTGCTTTAAAACTGAAATAAAAAAAATCGCAGCATTTTGAAACCATGTGTCAAAATCCTCATCCTTGACATTGCTCTCGATTCGACATGTATCACACACCTAGATAGTGATGTAAAGAAATGTCAATGACTTGACAAATAATGGCAACACTGTATGCTGCTGTTGCATCATGTGGTCAACGGCCAACATGCATGCAGCTTAACCCTTACACAGTCCGTTTCCTAGTCACATGCTTCATACATCATGAACAGAAAACAATCTGTGTTTAGGATTATTTTGTAATCTGTAACTTTTACATCTACTTTGTACATTTTTTATTCTGATTTGATAGTATTGATATTAAAAATATTACACATGCAACATTCCCCTTTGCTTTAATCACTTTAGCAAAGAGCATCCCAGAAAGGTTTTTACCCAGTCATATTAAACTGAATGCAGACAGCATAAATATGCACCTCACAATAATAATAGCTGTTGATTAAGAATTGACCATTATTCAGCATAGCAGATAATATCAATCATAATTGGGCAATTTTATGATAATCAATATTTAATGTTTTTTCCACTAATAGCAAAAAAAGGGGTTATTTTTAAAACATGCTCCTTTGGCCCTTACACAACAGTCTCTCTCTGCCTACAATCACCACTCTGGGCTTTGTACCCATGGTCCATCTACAGCCCTCACCGATTGGCTACAAAGCAAATGTCAGACAATCAATACTGAAGCTTAGATGCAGCTCCACAGAGCGGAGGGACCGTATGATGACTGAAGTCAACATAAAATGTCAAAGTTGCAATAAAATCCTTCATGCAAAAGTTTTAAACACTCCACAACCTTATTTATGATCCGTTTCAATGACATGCAGCCCGGAGGTGAAGTTTGGACCGACCTGCCTATTTACATCTAGTGCGACACGATTTAGCAAATAGCCTGAATGATTACGCCCAATAAACACCACAGGAAGAAAGGTAGACATAAAACACAGATATAGCATAACAGTTTATGTGTAAACAGTGAGCTTGATAAACACTTTAGCTCAGTGCCTGTTCCTCTCTACATGCACTTGGAAAAATGTAGTTTGTTGTCTGTAGTTTTTTTCTTTCCAAACACTTTACAGAGTTTGGTGTCGCATCATACGTCAACAACAATGCTGCTCAGATAGGAAGTGAAGACTTGCTGGATATATGCAGGATAAACAAAAACAAATTATTCACACATAAAAATGTGGTGTAACAAGATCCATGTTCACCTATGCACTCATGAACTGCAGTAGCCTATGTAATATACCATATTCATATAAGCTAAATGTAATCAGTTTGAAATCAATACTGCTGAATTAGATTATTTTTTATTAACTGAGGAACAGGTAGCCTTACAGTCTTAATATGACACGTGATAATGTCTAAACCAGTTTAACACAACAGCGTGCTGTGAAGTCACGTCACAATTTCAAACTTCATAGCAGAGTGATTTTACAAAAACAGAAAACACTGGACGGAAAAGTGACTATAAATTTTCTCTTTTATTCAGACTTGCTGCAAATATTCTTAAAAAGTTTGGATGTCAGATAGCGTGTTGACATTAACAAACCCTATAAAAACAATGGATCTATTCAAAGCCACAATACAAATTAGAAATGTATAAAATGACAATATTTCCTAGTGTTTCACTTCCTGGTAAACAGTATGATTCTGCCTCTGTTCATGGTGCTGGCAGAAGTCTGCTTACCTGTGTACACACACTGGACGGAGAACAGCATTACATCATTCACTGTTTAGTTTTTTAATAAAATAACTCAATATAAAACTTCTTTATAGACTTTAAATACAGTCTATAAAACTAGATCAAAATAAATGGTAAGCAGGGCAGCAGATCTCCTAAGGAGGTCAGGTGTAGAGTACAAAAACAAAAAAACCAGTATACTGTATTGAGTCTAACTGGCAGCCTGTCCATGGTATACCCCGCCTATTGCCTGATGATTGCTGGGATCGGCTCCAGCTAACCACGACTGAATTAGATGAAGCACTATGAAAGATGGATGGATGTATTCCCCAAGTGTTTCACATTCAATTTAGGCACCAAAACTTTCATTTTTACTGCATATCAATATAAATTCTAAATATTCCTCATAATCTGTATCGGCCCTAAAAAAAACATATTGGTCAAGCCTTACCATTGATGCACTAATGACATGGTTTAGTCTTCAGTGGATAAAAATACTTATCTTAAACCTACAAAAGAGGCTTGGATTGACCTAGTAACAGGTAAACCCTGCCAGTGTATCAAATAACCCTAAACCACCATTTGATGAAGAAAAACACATAATATGGTTAACACCAAACATAGTTAAAACATGACCTGGTCCATCTGTAGTGGATCTAATTTAGGAAATAAGGAAACTACACAAAGAAAGTTGCTAACTGGAGGTGGTCGGCCAAAGTAACAGCTGGGAAAGCTATGAAATTAACTTCTGTCAAGAAGTTTGCAAAAAGAGAAGTTGGGTTTGTTTCACTTTGAATCAAAACCAACAGACATCATGCGTATTATTAATGTCTTCGTTTATATTAAAGCAGCCAAAACTAATTGGTTCAGAGGGACAAAAATAAGTCTATTACAAGCTGTGCTGCTGTCTTTATCAGTGAAGGGTGAATTGTAATATGACTTCAGGGAAATTGTGCCCAGAGGCAGGACCTTGGGATATAACAAAGCGGATTAGTTTCAGTGAAGGGACGGGGTCAGTGAACTGGGTTGCTGTTAGATCAGTACAAAACTCATCAAGATTCACATAATGTTTGTCCATCAACAGCTTCGCCACATCTTCTTAGTCATCAGCTGCTTAAAGGCTGGAGAAGCCGAAATCAGTCTGGTAAACTGGGCGAGAAAACACTGTCGCTAGATGGTTATGTGTCTACCCAAAATACTTCGTAAAGGTTACCTGGTATGGAGGCGGTGGCTCCTGATCGGGGTCAGCACCGTCTCCGTAGCTGGCCCGGTCAGACTGTGATTCATGCAGCAAAGAAATATCATCCGAGGTCGGAGATTTCAAACAGTTTCCCATCTCCTTCCTCTTCAATCAAACTCACCCCTTTATTTGAGTCGCTTTGCTGATGGTAAATTAAACAACCTACTTTAACAGAAAATGCCAGAGGATGGGAATACGTCGAAAGGACGTTTTTTCATTTACAGCTGATGACTCTCCACTCCCAGACGATGGGAGGGCTGTCTAGTTAAACAACAACAAAACATCCCTCGGCTAGTAGCTAGCAACACAAAAAGCTAGCCTGCTAACACTAGCTAGCATCTACTTGCTCAACAGCAAAACCACGACTTGAAACAGCCAACCAAGAATTTATATCTACAGACGGCACTAAACGATGGGAATATTAATGTCCCTCATCTATAACAACAAAGCTGACCGTAGTTGTCTGGCCAGGAACCTATGTTTACTGTGAGGGACTTTCCAATTTGAAGGCAGCTGCTGAACAACGACAAAAGGTGGGGACGTAGCAACGTCAAGCCCCGCCCTAACATACAACGAACCAATGGACTTTTACGTACGTTACGCTGATCTTGTTGACAGCCAATCAGATTTTCTGGTCACATTGCCCTATGATAAAAACATAAACATAGACTTGCCATGCCATCTGTAAATGAGTGGTTGTAATAGCTATGCCAGTTTTTTCCCGGTATATGATCTCAATCTTATTGAAAAAATCAATAAATTTTTTAATCTTTTACTTTTTTAATGGTAACCCCATTCTTGCTTCATGTATTGGAATACTTTGTTTTATTATTCCCAGCAGTTTATGTCATGCATATAAACAAAAATTGATGTTTTTTTTCTGTCTAGCAAACTTGCATGAAAATAATAAAAGCTGTGCATAATCTGCAAGTGAACTGTGACACTTTGTACTGTTAATTATACTAAGTACCATGCATATTGTATTTAGAATATTTGTCTCAAATGACAGAGAAAAAAAAGACGACACAAAATTGGGTCTTTAGTTGCTCATCTTAATGTCATCATAAATTACACATGGAGCATGTATAGGAATGTCATTCTGCACAGTGGGTAGCCATACCCAGTACAATATATTGTGTAAACATACAGTATTTTGGTTAGAATGTTTTATGACTGTATGTGTAAAAACAGATAACAAAAAGTAAATTATGCTTAATTATTTGAAGGTTAAGTGTGATATTTCACTGGACAATTCTCTCAAGGCTGCTAGTTACAAGAATAAGACAATACGAATCAATTTCTTCCACCATAAAAGACAATTTGAAACTGACTCCAACTCATTAAACTGAATCCCAAACCTCACTTGACTATAAATAAGCAATGGTCTAATTCCAACACTTGAAACACCATCTATTTATATTTTTAACACTCAGTTGCAGGTATACAGCATTTCCCACCACAAAAAAGATGAGGCATTTTGTTCATTCAAAGATTATTATACAAAGGATGTGGTTATAATTTTCAAGTCCCTCGATAGGTGGTTCTTGGTAAGTGAGCTTGAAGCAGGAGCAGCAGAGGATGTTTAGAAACGATGCACAGCTACTATGAAGACTGTAGTTGCAGTTGTGCTGGGTTTCTTCACCTACTAAAGATGCTGCAGGCGGACAAGCACGCAGCCATTTGATGATCCCTGTGAATGGCCTGTTTGTTCAAGCTCAAGTACTCCTGGAGCTCATCCCACACACCAAGAGCAGAAAAGGAGGGCGTCTGCCTTTCTAAAAGACACATTTATCTGTCCTCTTAAAACAGGACAATTTGTGTAAAAGGTGCCATTTACAGTATATAAATGCAAAGAACAACTCTCACTGCAAGTTTTACCAATCTCTGAGAGTTATTGTGTCTGAGTGACTTAAAAATGTAACTGTAAATACACAGGGTTTTAGAACGGATGAATGTGTGGTTTTCACTGTTTCAATATGTGCCAAGGAAAGGAAGAAAATGTTAGATACATGAAAAAAAGCTGTCTCACCACAACAAACACAGTTATCATGTGATTGTGTACATACACTGAGTCTGACATTCTGAGTTGATATTGGATTTAGTCATAATAGTTTGGATCAGTAGAACATTAAATTAATCTCAAAACCCTCGTCAATAAGAGGTCAGTTGCATGATCTTACTTAAATCTAGTATCTAATTATATCTCCAAATAAACGCCTTATTATTATCTCTTATTTACATTAAATGAAAAAGAGATTTGCAGCCAGTTGGTGACTGTTTGACACACAGATTTAATCAGGTCCAGCCTGTCCATTTAGCATGGATAGTTGTGGGAACAATCTTCTACAGCTGACATCACACAAAACCAAGCTTGTTTTCTTCTGTAGTGCGCCAATTATGAGTGAACGCAGTTAAAGTTACAGAAACATAACATAGTTTCATGCTTATGGAGACTCATTTCTACGTGAAATCACACAATGAGGTGAACAGTAATATTTCTCTGGATCAAGGCAAAGCAAATCCATCAAAGCCTGGTAAAGACTGCAGAGCTGCAACTGTCTGTAAGGGTGGCACTTCTGAAAAACTAGCCTCCCTCTTCTCCTAAACTTTCAATGAAATAAACAAATCTCTCGCTCTAACAGGCAGGGCTGGTCTGGCTGACTGTTGCATTGTGGGGCTGGAAAAACAGAGAGCTGCCTCTGCCCTTGTCTGCTCTCCCCGGTCTGTTAGGGACTAGAGGGCGCATGGATGCCGTTTGCTGCAGTTCCCTTGGCCTTTTGCAAAGCAGCCTGTATACGGAAGTGTGTCCGTGATTCCATGGAATAGTTTTTGTAGTTGTGCCTGAAATAGAGCGAGAGAAGACATTCACAGTCACATCTGAGGTGAAATCCAACATTATCAAATGTGAATTTTACAACTAATATAAGAAAACATTTGAAATCTATGGCTTGGTGAAGCTTTATAGATACAAAATACCTGATTAAATCTGTATTAAAATGTATCAAGAAAGTGGATGATTTGTCATTTAAAAGACTCTTAATTACTTAATTATAGTTTGCTGCATACAAGACTTACTTTGCTGCCTCTAGGAGTTTAATAGCTTCATCCCTTCTGCCTTGCTCCAGACACAACAGACCATGCTCCAGCAGGGCATTAGGAACTAGGTAGTGGTCATACTTGATTTGAGTCTCACTGCAGGTAACATAAAACATAATGATGGGTGTTAATCATGTCTAAAAAAACATTCCACTAAACTGGTGGATTTTGAGATCAGACGCTAACTGAATGTGTCAAACTATGCCAAAATGACTTTTTGGAGACTTAACCAATCCTCAGGAAAACCACTGTTATCTGCTACACTTCATCAGAGTTGTCCTTAACAGAGGTAATGCTTATAAAAGGTACAATGATTTAAAGATTAGCGCTACAGCTGCAAAATTCCAAAGAGATATTGATATTCACCCTGAAAGTGCTTTTTTGGGTAGGTGAGCCAGAAACGTTATTTATTTATTTATTCTTTGTGCTACATGTATTTTTTTTCACCAGTGACATATACTTACACAACCTAACAG
Source organism: Pseudomugil gertrudae (assembly GCA_037177535.1). Classification (NCBI taxonomy): domain Eukaryota; kingdom Metazoa; phylum Chordata; class Actinopteri; order Atheriniformes; family Pseudomugilidae; genus Pseudomugil; species Pseudomugil gertrudae. Next base: position 14,970,036 of record JBAMHV010000015.1, on the reverse strand, counting down.
AAGTGTTGCTTTCAATATGATTCCAAAAGTATTGAAGTATACTTTGTGGTTGCAGAGATATACTCCTCTCATTATAGGTATGCAATTTTTGAGCAGAGGCATAAAAATAGGCTCAGGGCTCAGAAGATTTAACTGTTTGCTTTAAAAGAGGGTTTAGACAAACTCTAAAAGATGGCGGGCGAATTAAAAGTGCTTGGAAAGTGACAAAAATACAAAAGAGGAAATAAGCTTCTGGTTTTGCTATGCATGTCGTCGGCTGTACGTATGTGAGTGATTGAGGCTTACTTGCAGAGGACGAGGGTAAAGTAGTGTTCAGCCTCCTCTAGATGTCCGAGGTGTTTGAGACAGAGCGCCTTCAAAAGGCTCACCAAACACTGGTCATCAATGTAGCACTCTGTCCCTGAGTAAGAGTAAAAACCAAACAGGTACAAGAGGTCATTTTAAAAATATAACTAACAATCTTTATTGTATCAAACATAATATCAATCAACCTTAGCTTATCAGTTAAAAAAATCAATTAGCTTTAGGTGGTACATACTTGGGAAGCTTTCAAGTGTTGCCTGTGCTTCATCCAAGGTTTTCAGCATGCCCTCAGTTAGATCTTTGTGTTTGCCAATGACTGTGTAGCCATTCCAGATATACATCATCTCCTATCCAACAAACAAACATACATACAAGTCATGTATATGACAAGCAGGCATATAACAGCAACAAGGCATATATTTTTCACAAGGTTTACTTTGGATCGAGCTAAACTCCTCACTTTAACAGAATTTAAACCTAATATATTGATTTTAGCTGTGATGGACTGGTGATCTTTTCAGGGTGCATCCTGCCTCTCGCCTGTTAGGATAGGCCCCAGCTTCCCCCTGACCCTGCATTGGACTAAGCAGTATAGAAAATGAATCAATAAATGAATGAATAATGTTTATTTTTCACTTTTCAAAGTGTCATGGAGCTTGGCTGTTTTAGCCAAACTATTAAAGCAAACAAAACAAAGAATCTGCATAAACACTCATGAACTGTCACTTAAAGGAGAACTTCGCTTTTTTTTAACCTGGGGTCTGTTGTCATCTTTCCTTCCATACATGTGAGTGATGTA
>JBAMHV010000015.1:14910605-14956470 GCA_037177535.1 Pseudomugil gertrudae | reverse complement strand
CCCACGCTAACACGGGGAGAACATGCAAACTCCACACAGAAAGATTCCCGGTTTGACCCCCGCCCCAACCGAGGCTCAAACCGGCCACATTAACTTCCATCCATCATTTTATCAATTTCCCCCCTTAGCTGACCTGCACGAGCTGAAAATGTGAACAGTACTATTGTTTGTAAGTGAAGGAAACTTCAGCCTATTAATGAAAACACAAATCCAGGTGGGAACAGGGTCTGTATAAATGAAGGCTTTGCTCTTACCTGGATTTGAGGCGGACCAGCGCCTCCTCAAAGTCATTCCTGAGGAACAGATCCAGGGCGGCCATGCAGTCCTCCAGAGCCACAGACAGGTCGGAGCGAGAGCATCTGGACAAACAAAACGCATTTACATAAAATGCAGCTGAAAAATCCACACAGGTGCTGCTCAAATTATGCATTTTTATATTCAAAATCTGACACCATATCACAAACATGTTGTTTCTGTGAAGAGAAGGTCAAATGAGTTTTCTTAGCTTCTGCAGCTCCCACCTTCAAACACACGCTCCAGAGGAAAAACATTAACAGCAACACAAGCAGCATGAACCAGACAGGACAGCTGGAGTTACTTTGAATGCTGTCCTTTCTGCTTGCATTACACTGCAAATTATACACAGAATCAGCATAAACAGAGGGTCTTGCACACCCCGTACACTCACAATATCACAAGTTTTACAGGACGTTTGAACATAAGCACACATAATGATGGTCATAGCACTCAAGGCAATGCTGATTTCTATCTATTACATCTTTCCCATGACCATCACGTGACACGTCCAGAATGTGACCAGAGCAGTGATTATAACTGAAAAGACACAAATCACTCACAGTTTATAACTGTAATGTAGTCAGTCAGTACAACACAAAAGCTTTCCATCGCACCAGCACAGAGGAACGAAAACTCACAAGCTAAGGAAACACAGCGACAACTAACATGCCTAACAGCAGCGACTAATGCACTGCACATTCCTGTCCATTAGGAACACAGAGCAACAATGGACTCATCTCATATGAGCACACACCACCACGACAGAGCTCACACAGCTCTGTGCAGCTTCAGCTAATGACATGCGGATGACTGCTGTGTTCACCATATGACCAGCAGCAAACTTCGCTTCCCTGTAACAGTTTGAGATAAACTTACAGTCACTGTGTGTAAAATACACAAAGCTTTAAGGTTTCCAAACTTCCCCAGCTGCCAAAGTGGAATTTGTGTATTTTTGATTTGATGTAAGAGCAAACACAAGAACAAAACAAAACTATGGCATCAACTACGTATGAAAAGCAGTTTGTTTAAAACTTTTATTCACTTTCTTAGTTTAGATTGCACATTAATGAGTTATTGCCATATATACTATCTGCGGATTATTAGCAACAACAATAATTTATTTATTTTACAGCGAGATGTCCTTTTATTAAATGCCAATAGGAGATAGATTAATAGAAAGATCAATAAGGAAACCCTTAATAGATGTGAGGTGGGGGTGGTATAAGTGAGTGCCTGTTGCTGCTATTACACATTACTATGCTTATGATACGTATCCTCTATTACTTTTACATTTTTTCACTTAAAATGTCTAAAAAGTATAATGTATTTATATTCCAGGTATTAAAAATAACAATTCTATTCATTTAAAAGGATTTAAAAGCAGTTCATCAGTAATACAATTGACTGGAAAAGCATGTATATGTGTTTAGAACGAGCATTTTTTATCAATATTTAGTTTTATTTTGAATATAAGGGCTGAATTTGCATTGGTGTGATCCAATTCAGTCATGTTGATCAAACTTACATCACTGACACACTTTAAAGTACACAGGCAGAGAGCCTATATGTAGATATCATGACTGTTATGCCTTTTATTGAGCAAAGAGTTTTTGTTCTTGTTCCAATCAGGGTCGCAGGTAGCTGGAGATTATCCCAGCAATCAGTGGCCGAGAGGCTGGGTACACCCTGGACAGGGTGTCAATCCATCACAGGGCCTACAATAAATATATAACATTTAATTTGCGACATTTAAACCTGCTCTGATTTCTATTAAAAATGTTACTGCTTCATTTCTACACCAGGCCTAAGCAAGGAAATACCCTTAAAAAATAGTTAGCATAAGAATATGGGATGCCTAATTCATGCAGAGATACATCAAATAAAATAACATTATTTGAATTTTGTATTACAGAGGAGAAAAATGTAAAAATGTATCCTAGTTTACTTGATAAAGTGTCACATTGTGAGCTTATTATAGATAAAAGCAACCATGTCAGAACAGCAATATCTTATAACACTTATGATACTTACTCGAGTTTATCAATTGTTAAACTTAGAAAACAAGTGTGCTGTTATGGATATTAAGTCTAAAGCTTTCAAACAGCTTCAGGCAATGCTGAAACATCATTAGTAAACTTACAAAGGTCACTGTGTTGCCTGAGATAAAGACAATCAAACAGACAAGCAATCAATGGCACCGAGACGGAAATGAGACAAGCACAAATGTTCATACAGCACAGGGCAGTGTTTTAAATAGAGAAGTCATCAGTTGTGTGTGAAAGAAAGAAAAGGCCTGACAGCCACCAGGAAGCAGAAAATCCGTTAGGTTCAGGCTGTGCATACCGCGCATTGTCCCAATAATTTAATAGTCTCTCGTCAGCAATTCTGAGTTAATTTCCCCAGAGAACAACTTGCACAATGACGATCATTATCAGCCAAATGCATAAACACAACCTCTGCATGTGCTTACGCAGGCCAGCGGACAAGTGACAAAGCATTAGTTTGCTTCAGAGTTTTCACCACCTTCATTCAAGCTGATATACGACATTCAGCGGTAGAACCGCAACATAAAAGAGCTCCAACGACACACCGAAGCGAGCTTGTCCACATGCCTGAGAGTCGCGGCTACGACACACACACACATCTCAACATGTGACGAAGCAGAAAAACAAAACAGTTGCAGAACATCTGATAACGACAGAGAGATCCTCACCCATTTGACAGCGTCTCTTCCCCTCCTGACATTTTCATCTGGCAAAGAGTGTGTGGGAGAAAGAGACGAGAGGACAGCAGGAGGACAGAAAACTGCAGAAGTGAGTGTTAGGCCTTCAACAGCAGTGCTGTGTAATGATCTGTCTTTCTCTGTAGCTGCAGACACAAGAGCAGAAGCAGAAAAAGGGCAGAGAGATAGAGACAGAGGGAGGGTGATGAGGGAGAATGAATGAGTAAGGGGGGGGAGGAAGAGGTTGGACGCAGCAGCAACAGGAATCTTTAATAAGATTAGGATGACTATCACACATGCGGAGAGACCACACAATCTGTTTCTGCTGCCCCCTGACACACACAAACACACACACATACAAGCCCCTGTCCCTCCTCTGGTCATAGTCAACCTCATGCTACACACACAAACACACACACACACACTGCAGTCTCTGCTCTGATTGGTTAAAGCCAAGTCTGGGGTTGAGCTAAAATGCCCACGACTTCACAGACTGAGGACTTTTATATAAGATGAGAAATAACTAAAAGGAAAAGGATGAAGTGAGAACCGAAACACTGCCATCATACAAATTCATAACACCAAAAGCTTTCTGCTACTGAACGGAGGCTTTAAAAGAAGGAACCAGGGCTGCTGGAGTGTTGCATACTGGGTCCAGTTTGCTGCAGTGGCAGAGCTCGAACACTGCAGTGAGTCCTGAAATAGAGGACGCAGCTGCAGTACAGTAGCTCCAACTGATGCAAAATCATGGATGAAGCATGCAAAACGAAAGCAGTGCACTGATACTTACAAACAGCTGATTAAAACTCACCTATTTGCTGACTGTATGTGTGTGAGTGTAAGAGAACAGCACATTTCAGAAAGGACTGACTTGATGCACATCTCACCTGAGCAGATGATGCCTGATCTCATTTAACAGTCCACATTGTGATATAACATTACGCTACAAAGAGCAGAAACAACTAGTCTATTCAGCTTTAACTGTTTCAGCAAAGTAACTAATATTTGTGGTAATGAAACTGGTGCTTTATCTACTGTGATGTGTCAGAAGTGTCTAAAGTTAAAAAGCTTTTATCCAAAGAGGCAAAAAATGAATTCTGAGAAATGGCTGGCAGCAGTAAATTAGACCCGAATGTGTGTCAGCATGCAATGAGAACAAAGTGCTACTGATAGCGTTCAGCTATTTATATAACTGAATGATATAAAGAGTGTTTTGACAGTAAAATGAAAATAAAATCGTGAGAGGAATCAATAAGGTATTACAATGCCTATACTAGGTCACAGAGTCTAAGTGTGTTTGTGTCAACAGACTCTAAACTGTTTGGTCTATAAAATATCAGGGAAATTTGAAGAAAGAACAAAATAATGTCAAATTTAAGAGAAATCTACTCATTTGTCCTGAGAATAAAATCAACTCCTTGTTTGTGAAAGCCATATCTGATGGATCAAAGTCATCTTAGACCTGATGACTTTAACTACAATGGAGGAAAATAACCGTTTGACTCAAGAGGATGAGGGACAGCAATAGGTGACTGTCGGTAACATGTAATATAATTAAAAAACAAAAAGATGTCTACAGTGATGCAGATTATCGTTTGGGTAGAAAAGGAAAATGTGTGTTCTGCACATCGCAGTGACATTAGGAAAGTTCTGCACGAGTCCAGTTTTACCCACCAAAAAGCTGTACGATGACCAAACCGACTCACTGATCTCTTCTATGGAAATCTTGACTGATCCAGACCCGTTTATGTATAACCTGCAACCCCCCCGCATGTTAACACATTAAACACTCTCCTTCACAATGTTTTTTTTATTCATTTCCAATAAAAAAATACACCACAGTAAATACATGTGAAGACTTATTTTAGGTGGAACTTTATCTTGAGCTTTTTTATACTACTACTACTACTTGGGAGCTTTATTTATTTCACTGGGAGAATGCTGCATAATGTCATCCACTATCACTGGTCTCACTGGAAGCATGATAGTGGTTATTATTATTAGGTATGAAAATAAAGATGAGGAAACTTTTCTTAAAAGTTCTGCACTAATTACATTATATGTAATTATACTGTTATAATCCATGTAATTTTTTAAAACTGTGTTTTAACTGTGTTTCTGTTAGAGCATCAACATGTAGACAGTCAACCAACCAAACTGTGTGACGTTGCCCAGGCGGTTTGGTGTGCTTGAGTTACGTGCAGTTTAAATACAAACCAAAGGAAAGGAAGGTGTGAAAGACATCCGCTAATTCTGGTGTGAATTTGAGTCTATTTCAAGAGTTTCATGGCACCCTTTGTTGACCATAGTTTAGTTAGCTTTAAAAGTAAACAACTGTTTTAATGTTAAATAAATGTATGGAAAAAGACCATTTGTAGTAATGCATACCTCACAGATAAAGAATATCAGAATTTGTTGTTTAATGTAAGAGAAAATGTTCTAATTAAACAGCAAAAGGATGTTAAGGAAGGAAACAAACCACCCACGAGGCATGGTAGTGGAGCTGTCATGGTGGGAATATATGGATGTTGAAGTTTTCAGCATCATGCTGATCCACAACTCATTTGCAAAGCCATAAAAGAACGAATCAAAGACAAGAAATGGAGGATTACTGAGGAGCCAAGTCAAAATCACACTAGCCATGTTTACATGGGGCTTTTAATTCCTCTTTAATTCCAAATAAAAGGTAATTCCGCCTTAAAGAGATAAAAAAAATAACCATGTAAACACCTAAAATAAACATTTGGAGTTAAACTTAATTTCTAAAAAAGTTCATTCATTCCTTTACCATGTAACGCTTAATTCCTCTCTAAGTTAATTGTTGTTCCGCGCATGCTCGTTACATTTTCCCGCCGCACACGCACAGTTTACTGCCTCCTGTCTTTGATATTTCATTTTTCTTCACTTCTGCTGCTGAAAAAGTGAAGTAGGATGCTCATGTCGAACTAATACTTCAAAATTGAAGAAAAAAACGGAACTAATTATGTGGTTTTTGATGGTGTAAATAAACGCCGGTACCGGTATCCGTACATGCACCTTCCCACCATCAGCAGAATTAAGAGGAGGCGAGTAAACGTGCTTTCAGGTAAACCTTAATTTAAAATGAATATTTTCAGGTAAACTCAAAGAAAAATACTTTAATTCAGAATGAAAAACACCTCGTAACCTTTCCTACTGTAATGTGGTCTACCAGTAAGACAATAACCAATAACAACCAGTTTGGCAACCTTTTCTGCTACTTTATAGGAAATATTCTGGTGAGGGTTTTCAGTGATGGATATAAAAGTTTAAATACCATCCTGTAACAGAACTAAGCTTTGTTGTATGAACGATAAAAGTTTCCAGAGTGATCTTACCCATTTGGCAGATTTGTTGACTCTGGAGCATCTGTGTCGTCAGGTAGCTGTAACCTGAAACACAGGAAGAAAATGGAGGCTGTTTAGAAAAAGAAAGGTAATCTCAAGGAATGAAAACCAGAACAAGGTGCAGCTATTGTATGAAGAAGACAATCACGAGAGCCACAGAAACAGTGATACATACAGACACTCCCAGGCTGATTATTTACTGACAATGTTTTTTTTTCTGTTGTTATTAACGGGACAGACTGGGAAAATCTGCACTAGCAGTCTGATGTAGGAGGGAGATGTGGGGAAAATGTCATACTTCTTTCACTTCCTGTCACTTCCTCACTTACTGGAATTCAGTGATGATGGGATCCCTGTTTGGACTATTTATAAATGACAGCCTAAAATAATAATAATAATAATAATAATAATGTTTATAATGTTAAAAATAATGTTTCTTAATGGTTCCAGATCATGTCAGAAATTAGTGTTGGCACACTGGAAACATACCTGCTTGGGGAATCAGGATCAACAGGGATGTCTTGTGCCTGCATGGCTTCCCTGTGAAGACGTCAAACAAGTCATGTAAGAAGCCACCTCATAATGGTTTGAGGAGGATTTTAGTGTGTGTCCTCAGAGGGATTTAGGAGTTTCTTTAGAGGAAAACACACTGGCGTGTTTAGAAAGTTTTCAAAGAGCGAAAGGTAAAGGAAGTAGAGCTTTGGAGGGTGATAGAGCATAAACAGATACAAATATTCACGTTATCACCAGATATGAAAGGAAAAAATAATGATACGTGCTATAAGATTATGATCTTATTAATGACTCATTAATACGTAAACAACTAACTTAAGAGCCAAACTCTTCAAGGTGTTAAATTGTACATTTGAGGGGGATAATAATGAGGAAGAGGAAATAAAATGTGTTATTCTGACAAACAAATATGACTTATGTGTCTCCTGGTGTAACAAAAAAACAGGAAAGATACAGAATATCCCTCTAAATTATAAACAGAACTAACAATGAAGTGAAAGCAGACACAAATTTTAATATTAATATAATTTTGACTGAAGTAGCCACTAATGCACTTTAGCTGTGCAACATATTTACTATTATTCTCATTTATAACATGATCATGAATATGGGTTTCACATTAGATTTAGGCAACGTCAGCAGTTCAGAGTAATCCTGGCTGACAACATGAAGACAGTAATGCTGTCCAACAGGCTGCAAACAGGTTAGAAAGCAGATTTAGAGACAGGTCGTGATCATTTCCAACTCACATATGACTTTCTTTTGTCTACTGAAGATTGAGACTGTGCGTGTTGTGTTATTATACACATAACAGAGTGCGCGAGGCCCACAGATCACAAATCAGAACCCAACATAACTATTTATCAACTTTCTTATATGATCCCGTTTATGATGACAGGATAATTGGGAGCGCGAGCACATGATTGTCACTTCAAAGAGAAGTTAAATGTCCACTGTTGCGAGACGCGGTCTGCCAGCAGGCCTCAACTTAGTGTACTCACTTCTTACTGTCATCCTTCTTCACGCTTCGCCTCCAGTTGGTGATAAAACTCATTCCAGGGCGCGAGGGAGGGGGTGGGGGGGTCCAGATAGTGGTCAGAAGTAGGCTTACACAGCAGGCATGGAGGGACACACACACACACACCAGCTGGCTGGAGATGACAGCACACACTCACCACACAGCCGGACTCTAGTGACTGAGTCTTCCTCCTTCCTCACGGAGAAGGTGTGTTGTCATCATCATCATCAGAGCTTTGCTATTTAAATACTAACGAACGACGACGGTGTCCTCTGGGTCCTAAAGCCCGCTTTTTACAACCTTACAGAGAAAGGAAACTAAGCAATAAAATAAAATAAAATAAAATAAAATAAAATAAAATAAAATAAAATAAAATAAATAAAATAAAATAAAAATAAATAAAATAAAATAAAAAAATAAAAAATAAATAAAATAAAAAATAAATAAATAAAAATAAATAAAATAAAATGTCTTTAAAAAAATCTATCAATATTTTAAAATTTTAATTAGTCACCACATAAAGCTCATCAGTATGTATTTATTATTGGTTTTATTTATTCAAGGTTTGTGTTATAAATTATTTATTTCAAAACAAAAAAAATTTCAAAAAAATTGTTTTTGATTTTATTAAGTAAACCAAATATGTTTTATTTAAACTTGATTTTAGGTCAACATAGAAACATAAAACTAATTAAAATCTAAATAAATACTAAAAAATATCAACAAAAATAAGTCTGTTGGTAATACAGGGAAAAAGGTAGGCGATAATGTATAGCTTGACTAAACTGTTTGAGATGTTAAAGTCTTCATAAAATCCTAAGTTTGGCATATTTTTCATTCATCGTTTTTTTTTTTACCTATATATGCAGTGATCTTTCTCGTTGCTCTTAACATTGATGTTAAATTTCTGGAGCCATGTGTTGTATTGCTAAATGAGCAAGGATTCAAAATAAAAGCTTAAAATGCATTAAATTAAATTGAAAAACCTAAATCCATAAAATATAAAAGTGACACATTTTGCATATATACAGTTTGCTCATATACATGACTAAACAAAAAAAAAATCACACACATTTGGTTTATAAAAGCAAAACAAAAGGCTGCCAAAACTGCAAATCTACACATTTTAATATTTATTCAGTTTTAGTTATTTGCATTACATATTCTTGCCAAATCTCCCAGTTATGATTCTTCTTAAACGTTAGAAAATATAAAATAAAATACATTTAGCTTAAGTATTAAAACACTTTTGAGAAGCCTGCAAACATGGAAGTGGTTCTGGATTTCTCTGTACAACCAACAATGACGTACTGTAAAGTGGCATTTAAAAGTGAATCAGCAACCAACTGGTGCAGGAGGAGACTTGAAGATGAGACATGCAAATCTTCCTCTGTTGTATTTACAATAAACTTCTAAATGAGACATTGTATTTAGTAGGAGGTAATGTATTCACATCAGATATTAGGTTGGCTAAATATGAGAAGACAACACGAGGCTCAAAACAGAAGTCAGAAGGAGAAGTGCAGTCCTTAATGTGCATTATTTGGTCATAAACATGTCATAAACCAAAGGCCTCCTGCTGCTTCAGCTGAGTCTTCCTTCCATCAACAATCTTTTATCACAGTTCAGCATTAAGTAACCTTTGTGGCAGTAACATAAAAAGAAGAAGTTTCTGGCCAGGCAGCTGAATGTTAACAGTAGACACAACGTGACACACAGAGCTTTTTTTTTTTGTTTGTTTTTTTGAGGAGCACAGATAGAGAACACATAATTTGATGAATATCTCAAACTCTTAAGTCCGTTGAGTCTCACGAAGAAAATACATCTTAAAACTAAAGAGGAAAAAAACAACATAGATGCCAATGAAAGTACCACTCACCGTGGTACACTATGAAATGGGGCAGAATGCGAGATGCTGGAAACAGACAACTGCACCCTTATGTTGAAGTAATGATGTTATGATGACTGAAGATGCAAGAGAAGAGAGCTCTGGCTTAGGAGCGGTAAACGTGACATTAGTCACTGTGAATGCTTCTATTCAGTGAACATACGGGAAAGCAAATTACACTCCAGGACAACCCAGTTGAAATGTTTAGGTCGACATTTTTTAATGTCCAAACAGCTGTTTTGCTGCTGAATTTGGGCAATACACATATTAAATGCTTAGGTATTTTAAAAGCTAGGAGCTTTCAGGTGAGTCTTGGGTGCCAAATGCTTGTCAAGCCACGGTGTCTCAAAATGACCATGCTCTAATGTCGTAAAGCTCACTGTAGTGTGTTCTAACTTCTAATGCGATCCAAAGTGTGGCCATGTAAGGGATGTAGTTTAACTCCTGTGGGGGTTATGAAAAATAGAAGAGAAATAGTGTCTCTAGTGGAGGTTGAATATAGTGGAAATAACTCCACTTTGCTTCATTTTTACATGCATTTCACATCTCAATCAACTAAGGCCTTGCAAAAAAACATGTAGAAATAGTCATACTCTCGTGATGTGGGAAAGAAAAACATTAAAACATGGCAACTTCACTTTAAAGTGACAAAAGATAAACTACATTTGGTTACTCACATTGTAACAACAAACTGAGTTTTTTATTTAACTCGGTTAAAGACTGAGGAGTGGAGATTCCTGGATTCTAAAAAAAAAAATCAGCATGTCCACTGAAATCTAACAGAATCGCAAAGTGAGCTGAGATTTAATCAACTGTAGTGAGGTTTGGTTAGAGGCTAAAACCTGGACTTCTCACAAAGGCCTTTTCAATCTAATTTTGAGTGCATGTTTAAATAAATTACATTGTGAAAAGCCATGGGGCAGCAGTGGCCTGGTCTGAAAATCTCCAGGATCCATTTTTTACCGAGACAATCCAGTTCTGAGAGGAGGATCTCCACCTTGGTGATCTCATCCGGTCAAACCTGCAGAGACCGGCAGGACGTTGAAATGTGGCCCTGCACTGGCAGTGGAGGGAGAAAAGAAACCTTCCGAAATGAGTCTAAAGTCTCTGTGCGGGGTCAGTAGGTGCTGCTGAAACAGTTCCGTACAGTCCGTTTTTGCTTTGGTGCTTTCTTGGCCAGGCCAAGCCGTGCAGGGCAGTGCTGTGCCAGGCCGGGGCCAATGGAGGGGGAACGAACCTCCTCAAGAGAGTTCAGACTTGCTTAGAGCAATGGCGAGCTCTAGGTCCTCTTGCTCCTGCTGGGTGAGCCTTGCCAATCGCTCCTTTTCCTCTCGCTCGCTCTCGCGCTTTGCCCACTCTATCATGTCTTCCTCGGTTGGATACTTCTCCATGAAAACAGAAAAAAATAAATAAACAAGCACACATTTGATGCAGTTTATTCTTTAGGAAAAACGCCACTGGCACAACCATCTTAAGGTGGACATTTTGTTAATGCACCAGCACAAATTAAAATACTTCCAATTATCTGTGGATTTTTTTTGCCTCACAAAGTCCACCTTAAGAATAGTTGTGTCCCTGGCACCACACCTAAAACCACCACAAAAAGATTGCAGCTGCAAGGAGAAAACCGGCCATGTCAAGAGGGAGCATCTTTGATTCCTTAGCTGCACGTCATTGCTGATTTCACAGAGGCATGTGATCGGGATAAGAGCAGAGCCCGAAATGGGAGAGAAGCAAGTTCGGATTTCCATTGAGGATAAACAAGAGTCGTATGATCAGCATCACACTCATTTATAGGTCCATGACATCAAAAGGAGGAAAGGAGTTTTAAAATGAACAGTCCACTGGTTAAGTTGGTTAATCACATTACAGACTGGACATGCAGGCTGCAAACTCATCATTCTCTATGGCGAACAAATAGAAGCCAGGTCACCCAGAGTGTGTGCATCCAACCATGCAAAGGAAAGGAAGCAACAATGACGATGACACCTTCCAGCTATTTACGAGATGATTGTGATGTGCAGCATGTAGAGCATGCAGGATGAGAAGATTAGAAATACTGTAATGGATTCAGAGGGATCATGCATCCTACTTATCCTCTCAAATATGGATAAAATCAGACAAAGGGAACACATAGATCTTTTTATTTCAGAACTTCATCAACCCATCATCACTCTTTTTAGGTCATTTTTAGTTTGACTTTTTTGAGTTGGCTCACTTTGCAAGATGCTGCCAGGAACCAGGCAGCACATAAAAAAGCACACCAGGTGAATTCCGGCTTTTCCTGATAAATTATGTGCACAGACCAACTCCACCAGTCTCCCTTTGATGTGGGACTACTAAAGAGCATATAAGCCCCGTTTAAGTTACAATACATTTAAAGAATTAAAAACAAGCAATGGTGTTTAGCATGGGCACAAATTTTGACGAACAAGGGATGCAAATAACTGGCAGACAGATGTCATGGATGCACATAGAAGCCAGAGATGGTGCCCTTTATTCAACACTTTATTAAACTCCTTAACAGAGATGTAAAAACACACACACACAAACACACACACAGAGAATACAGGCAATCTGTTTCTCCACATCACACTGCTGAACAGACAATAAAGGCTAAGATGAGGGAAAAAAATGATTGTATGAACAGATGGATGGACAGAGGAATGCATGGATAAATACACAGCAGCATGAGAATAGATTTGAGGAAACAGTGGAGGCAGTTGTGCAAGTGAATGACAGCCAGCCAATTAAATGGTTAGTATATATGCAGGTCAGGGTGTGACAGAGACATGCAGGTATGGTCACATGACAGAGGTATGAACATAAATAAATGATCAGTCTTTTCAACAGTCCTCCACCCCAAAACTAGACAGCCCAGAGAAAGGGTTGGGAGGGTTTTAATACTGAATTACTTCATTTCTGATTCATCAACAGTAGCTCAAACCACAATTTAGTTCTATGTACAGGCACCGTTACATTATCTGCTATGCCAATAACCATTTTATTTATTAACTTGATTTAAAAATGACAACTATTTGTGAGTATATTTATTAGTAAAGGGTGAAGAACAACCCTAGTTTGAGCAACTAAAAACCTGCAGCCTGGCATTATAGGTTAATGTTTTGCTGCAGGTTCACCGAAACCTTTTCAAGGGCTGTTAAATAACCCATGTGACCAAATTGGTTGTTTAAATTCAGCTACACAAGTTTAGAGCTAAAAGTAGCATAAGATAATCTTAAGAAAAATCCTTTTTTAATACAATATACTCCATTTTAGAAATAGACTCCTTTGTACAGAGTCGGGATGGTCAACAAAAGCCAAATACAAGCAGCCTCTCATCCTTCAATTCACTGCCAAACTTGGTATCGCAATATAACTAAACTGAATTTGTAACAAAACTTGTGTATGTGTCTCCAAATAAATTTAATCTCAGTGCAAGTTTAATATATGCATGTCCTCTTTATGAGAACATTTCTGTACAGGTGGAACTCTTAATATAAATTCACAACAATCAAAATAATCTTTACAAGACAAAGAAACAAAACATTGACAATGGAGTTAAATTTACACAAGCAGCTTTCGGATGCAATAAAAATAAACATCCCCTCAAAATAAAGATTTCTGAAGATTTTCTCAGCTTAGTTTAAGAAAAGCTATGAAATAAGCATTAATGCAGTATTTAACTTTAAGAGCATAATGTCTTTATTTATTTACTTCTTTGGGGTATTTTGTTGGCAGTGGATGGAGTGATTTAAAAGGCTTGCCTGATTTGCTTAGCAGTCCTAAAACGACTGAACCATGAGATGTGATTCATTAGTAAGGAGAAAAGTAAAGAGGGTGTCGCAACTAAGATTCAGATGGAGGTGAGGGAGATGACGAGAGGGAGGTGCTCACTTTGTCAAAGCTGGCAAATCGGTCAGCTTCCCGTACGTTGTGACGAGGAGGGGAGGAAGGGGCAAAGGGGTCGGCTAAAGGATCCTTAGCAGGCAGGGAGGAGGAGGAGGAAGAGGGAGGGGTATCTCCTGAGGTCTGTGGGAGGAAGTGTCCTCGTCGATGGAAGGAGTCAGAGGACTCTGTCTTAGAGATGGATGCTCTCTTACCTGATGACAGGTGGATGTACACAGAAAGGTTTAACTTTACATGGATGACTTACTGCTACAGTATGGTGCACCTGAAGTACACTTCTCTCATGACAGACCGTCAAACTCACTGACCTGGAGGTGGAGGCGGCGGTCTAGTTGGCGTACCAGTTTTTGGGGGCAGAGCTGGGGGCACTTCTGTGCTGGCAGACTGGTTCTCCTCCTGAAACAGGTTCTTATTGTTGATACCAAACTGGTCAGGACCATTTGGCTGGAATTGAAAATACATGTTTGTTAGAAAAATGGGTGCTCTTTAGCTCTCTGTGGCAAAAAAAACCCACATATGATCACGGCGCATAGCACTCTGATCAAGTGTGTTTTTTACTAAAAGAACAACAACATCTGATTAGGAAAGCAAACTAAAAGTCTGTTAGGTATGCTAAATATCTGGGGGGGGGACAGTCGTCCTGTCCAGGGTGTACCCTGCCTCTCTCCTGCTAATTACTGGGATAGGCTCCAGTTTCCATGACCCTGAACTGGTTTAAGCATATAGAAAATGAATAAATTAACATTTAAAATATTAATATTTGTTCGGGTACACTGTCTGAACCAGAGTTTGAACCGTTCACAGCTGTGAACAGAAGCCATCAAAAGAAGCTTCATCCTTTATAAATGTGACCATTTTGGTCGTTATCTTTTTTAATTAGTTTTGTACTTTGTATGCCAGTAAAGTGCTGAACTAATCTGCTTTTTCCAGTTTTCAGTACAGATGCTATAAAACTGGTAGGAACTAAATATTTTGATCAGACAATAAGAAAAAAATAAATATTTTTTTTGCCATATTGCTCAGTCCTACTTCAGTGCGTTACACTTTCTACATGCAGGATATGACTCAATCTTAGATGTTACCTTTGCCAAAGTACTGAAATCTGCGAAGCCGCCTCCAAATGATTCGTTACCAAACACAGCAGCAAATGGATCTGAAAGGAGTGAATAAAAATAAATACTATATTCTCCTGCTATTCGCTTTTAGCAGCAGCAATGTTTCCTGTCTCCACAGGGTGGCGCAATGCTTCTCCTACCTGCATCAGAGGTGGTTTTCACTGTGGTACCACCCGGAGCAAAGGGGTCATTGGCTACTGCAGAATCTCTCTGAAAACAAAGACATAACATAAAAGATAACATAAAGAAAAAACATAAAAACAGACTGAGCATAATTAACAAGCAAGCTGCTGAAAACTAGCATTTTTTAATAAATAAAGACTCATTGTGTTTATTTATGTTAACTTCTTGTGTAATAATAAAACAAAGGTTCAATGGGCCACGTCACGGATTTGAAATGACTGCCAGTGTTGCTTCAATCCTCTCAGGGAGATGGAGGCATCTGGTCTGAAAATAACATCCCTGCAAAAGCCTGGAAAAGCTGACAGGCCCACTCACCCTTGCTGGATCAGAGCTCGGAAGAGAGCAACTGAAAGGATCTGCCTCTCCATCCTGAGAACCGAATGGGTCAACCTCCCCCGCTGTGTTTGTTTTGTCCCCAAATGGATCGGAATCAGCAACTTTATTTCCTGTGGAGCTGAAAGGATCCTTGGTTGCTGCAGGTGGATTGGTGGGTTTGGAGGTAAAGGGGTCTGGACCTGTTGCAGGTGCTGCAGTTGTATCGTTTGGCTTGGCTGCAAACAGGTCTGGCTCTGGCATGCCCGGAGTAGTACCAAATGGGTCAGCTGAATCAGAGAAAGGGTCCTCTGAGGTAAAGTTAGTCGTAGGGGGCTGCGCAAAGAAAGAGTCAACGCCGAAAGGGTCTGTGCCTTTGAATGGATCTCCTCCAAATGGGTCTGATATGAAAGCAAATAAAAATACACATTTGTTTGAGATCGACTGTTCCTCACATGATCCACGTATGTATGATATTCAATACAGTTTTGCATCAACTTATGGTAAAAACTTTGGTTAAAACTATGTTATACACAATTTAATGCTGGTCTTCTGTCCCATGGTGGATGCAGTAATAGTTACAATATTACAATGATGCACTACAATATCATTTATGACTGAAAAAACATACGCAAAATTATTTTATTACATTTTATTAATAAGGGCAAAATAGAGACAGATTATACACATTATATGTAAGTTTTTATTCCCTATTTATATTTATTTATCCCGTTTATACGGTGTAGAGTATAAACGTGAGAATTTACCTGCAACATCTGTTTTTCCAAACGGATCATCTTTGAACGGATCATCTGCAAAACAAAAAAGGAGACATTTTTAAGCTTATGGTTATGCAAAACTGATTACTCCACATAAATATATCAGATCTGTGAAGATTATCATTTCAGTATAAACTTTGACTTTACTGTGAGGAACGTACGGTCAGTGAAGGGGTCGGAGTGAAAAAAGTCCATTTCAGGTAGGGAGGAGGGGCTTGTCTGAGGCTGTGTGGAGCGAGGGCCAACCTGAGGAGGTGAGGAGGAGGTGACTGTTTCTGCAGATTCTTCAGGCTCTTGTTCGACCTCTGGCTCTGGAGAATCAACCTGATGGGAAGTAATTGGAGTCGCATCAGATTATCTACTCATTACACCATAAGATTCAAGCTGTGTAGTGTGAGAGTACGCTTGCTTTAATGGAAACATAATTTATACTGAATGGTTCTCAACTCATCTCTGTGAATAGAACAGAATAGAAACAACTCGCACCTCTAGAATAATCTATATCGTACTGCATAGGAGCAACATAATCAGGAAATAAAAAGATAAAAGTGCAGCAGTTCGTTCCACCTCTGTTGATTTGTCACTTTGTGACATTGTGAAGAGATGGGAAACCTAAGCGTGCCTTCTCACCAGAACAGTTCCAGGGGATCTGGTCCAATTGGCTGGGATTTCCAAAACATTTCACACCTGGCTCTGATTTCACTTGTACTCAAACTGCACTTAAGCCCAGTGAAGTAAGCCACATGGACCGTGTCGCTTTGCTATAACAGCTGCTAGCTAGTGAGGGATTCAGATTTTTAAAAAATGCAGTTTTGAAGATAAAACAGATTAAATATTACAGGTTCCTACACATGCAGATATTTATTTAGTGCATGATGAGTGTTATACTCTTGTGCATTAGGATTGTGTTTGTTGTGAAGTCCTGCAAAAGTTTCTTCCAAACCTTGTACTTATTGCATCTAAAGCTTGCTATCCTGCATCCAGTAAAACTTTGCTGCTGCTGGTTCTGTGATTCAGTAACACTGAACACTGAAATATAAAGCAAAACCATCAAACAACAGTTTGATGGTTTAACAGACTCAGCTTTACCTTCAGTGGAGAATCTTTAAGTGACTCCTCTATATCATCAGTGATCTCAGAGGAAAGTTCCGGTTCAGGGCTGCTGTTTTCCTGTTCACATCGGAAGGAAAAAAGGAAAAGCAACAAAAAGGTTTACTTTAGTAAATGTAGTCTCAGAAGTGGGATTACATTTTATATTTCTATCATTTAGGCGTAAATGTCACAGCAAATGTAAATGCAGGTCCTCTGTTCTTGCAGAATTGCTGGAAGTTAATTTAACAATATGTTGTATAAAATGAGGGTTAACTTCTCTCTACAGGAAACCGTATCAACTAAAAACAGTGTAAAAGTATGTTTTACCCTAACTGTGTTCTCCTGAGTCTTGGAAATGGTTGATAGACTGTTGTACAGATCAGATGAAGCTAAACTAGAAAAGAGATCATCTAGTGCATCAGGTTTAGGCTTTTCCTCCTCTGCAGGACTTTCTTCCTTTTTCTCTCCTTCCCCTTCTTTATCACTAATTCCTTCTTTCTCCTTTTCATCTGAAACTTCATTTTGCACATTGAAGATGACCGCTGGTTCGTCTTCCTTCAGCTCGTTTGGCTGGTCCTCCTGAAAGAGGCCTTGTTGAAAGGGGTCATCCAGATGCAGCTCTGGTGTGGGGCCCGCTGATCCATTGACCATGACCGGAGAGCCATCCTCAAGGGCCCTCTTCCAGCTGAGCTGGGCTGTAACAGACCTTTCCTCCACCTGAAGGTCTTTTAACTTTTGTTGAACCTAAATGGCAAAAGAAATCCTCTTTAAATGTACTTCAGTGAAAATAAAAAAAGTAGACAGTGTAGTAATTTACAGTCATTTGACATAATTTCTAGGTTCATCATTTAGAGATGCATGCTTTTAAACCCTCCTCTGCATTAAAATAATGTCAGAAATCAGAAAGTTTCTGACCTGGGAAACCTGTGTGAAGGATTCACAGACAGACTCCTGAAGTGGAGTGAGTTGCTCCTGAGCAGCCTGAACCTTCTCTTTTAGTCTCCTGCTCTCCTCCTGAAGTGCAAGCAGCTCCTCTCGTGCCTGGACCAACTCCTCCTCATACTGACATATCCTGTTTTCCTGGTCCTCGTGCTCCGACTGAAGTGATGATATCTGGAAAGACGTAACATTGTGCATTTTAAACTGCAAAAGTTTTTAAATAACTCAAGCTTGGAAAGAAGCTGTAGCCTTTATTATTTATCTTATAGATTTTACCGTCTATGGTTGCTGTGTTAAAACTTCAATAAACTACTGATTTAAAAAACCAAACACAAAACAATCATAAACCTACAATTTGGGTCTCTTGGTTGGTTTGCTTCCGAATGTGGGTGAGCTGCTCCTCCAGGGAGCTCTTCTGTTGGTCGATCTCATCTAAAGCCTCCTGGACTTTCTGACGCTGAGCCTGAAGTTGCTGCAGCTCTTTGCTTTCTTTTGCTACCTCATCCTGAAGGTCCTACAGACAAAAAGCCAAAACATGGGCTATAACATACATCAAATGTGTTTGATTTCACCACCAACAAATAAAACAAAGCAGCAATTATATATTACAAATATGTTGTTTATTTATTTACTCTCTCTCATATATATATATATATATATATATATATATATATATTAAATTATAATCAAACAGCCAGTGGCACTTGAGGCTGCAGTATAATGCAGTTACATCAGCTTGAGACTCTCCTGAGATTCATCTTCCTAATCAAAGTTAATTCTCCAGCAGAGCAGACTCACTCTTTGAGCCCTCAGCTCCTAAAATAGAGTATCACACAGGATTGCGCTCAGGCTTGGTGGAGGCGGACTCGCTGAAAGAAAGGCATTGATATCTTCCTTTCTGAGCACATCTAATCCATTTCTGAGCAGGCACTTCAGTCTATGGACTATATGGAATATTGATTTTATCTAGACTCTTCTTCATAAAAATAGCTTCACTAAGAATAGTATTTTTGTCCAAGATTTTACTGAATAGCGATGCATGTAATTTTAAAATAGAGGCAAGAAAAAAAAAAACACTGGAAAGACAACAAATATAACAAAGCTGAGAAACTATTACAAGATTTTTTCTGCTCACACAACCATCCTTATTTCCATTGTTACCTGGAGCAGAAACTGACTCAAAGTCACTAACAGACAATAAACCCATACCTGCACCTCGCTGCTGCGCTGTCGGATGACCTCCTCCTTTTCCTTGATCTCCTCTTCCACAGAGCTCTTCTCCCTGGGAGTCCAGCACAACAGACAGGAGTACTTAGCCACTAAGGACAGACAGGTAAAACTCGGTACTCCTAACCCACCAAGCCCCAGCCAGCTGTCCACCGAGGCTGCTTCACTGTGCCCTTGAACCACCACCACCTCGTCCCCCTGAGCTACCATGTTTCTGTCCTCAAATCAAAACTTCAAAGTATGGAGAGCTGCACAGAAGTGCACAGTCGAAGCAGATGAGATGAAATATTATAAATGTTCAGCATGTGAGACTGTATGCATGGCCAGGGCGAGTGCTGGGGAAAGTGAGCATCTGCTCCACGATCAACCGTGTAGGAGGGAAAACTAAACAGCAAATGGCTACACAGGGATAGAGTGAGAGAGAGACCGACAAGTGATAATGAGCCAACCCACAGCATCCATCATTCGTGCAATCCTGTCTGCTCATCCTCTATACTTCATCATTTCACCCAGCAATGGAGAATAAAGATGGGGTGGGTGGATTCTGAGTTATAAATAACATGCTCCATTTGCACCAGTTTGCTTGCTATCCTGCTAAGAATAGAGACACGTGGCAACATGTTGACAAGATTAAAGTGCAAGAACATTTCCAGGATGACTCATTTACTGGCCATCCGTTTTTAATTATTCAGATCAACTGCAGAGACATAGTAAGTTTATACCACAGGCAGAGAAAGAGGCAGCAAACTGAAAGTAAAGGCAATGAAGCGGCTCTATGCCTTAGGAGCCTTATTCTCTTCAGACATAATAATGTTACTTTTCTCTTACAGGGTGTGGTATGGTACAGCTCGTTTGCTTTGGTTTCCCATTGTAGATTGTAGTACAGAACCAATGCCATGCTAATTGTCTGATCTGTGCTGTTGCAGCTTCACACAAACCTACACTGCAGTGATAAACAGCTCACAGTGAGATGGTACGATCTAATGGAACAACCATGCAAGAGAAAGACGGGCCTAGTCATTATGTACTGTGTGGAACCATGGACAGGAGAAAGCCTGTCATTTATTCTTAATAAAAGTTATGACGAGATAAACAATGATGAATACGTTTGAACAAGTTAGTTGCTTTTCAAAATAATTAAATAGTTTTTCTGCATAAAAATTCAAACATTATGCCAAATTTCTCTCACATCCCCACCGTTTGTTTATTTTAGACCATTTCTGGCTGCAAAGCAGCAAAATGACGACATGAAACTGCCAAACACAAACATGGCAAACATGAGCTGGACCCGGAGGTTGACATTGTGTTTATATCCATCTGTTGGACAGTTTGAGGATGACTGGTAACGATAAAGATAAAACATTTCTCAGAATTTTAGTATTACTTTAATTTAATTTTAGCTGTGACTGTTTTAAAGTGCCACATAAATAAAGTTAATAAGGCATAAAAAAAACAATTTTAGTCTTTTAATGACTCAAAGATTTTTTATCCCATACTAAAGAAGAAAGAGTTGGAAAATTTTGCATAAATGAATAAAAAAAAACAGACTGCCTGGGAAAAAGTGCATAACTGTTCAACAATATCGTTCCATGTATAGACACGATTTTCTGGTCATTGCTAAGGTTAACTCTTAGATGTCTGATTTAAAATTAAAACCTGTCCAACCTAATATGTTACTTGTACTATGATCTTAACCATAATCATCACCAGCAAGATCCCCACTTAAAGGAGGTTGCTGTGAAATTATTTGAAAAGATACATTAAGCACCTTGTTGACACAGCACGTTAATCACTGCAGTTTGTGTGTGTATAATTTTAAATGATCAAAGACACTTTGTGACAGTTTAGGTCACACATACTTGAAGCAGCACTAATAATGTGACTCATGCCGACCTCAGCTGGGACCTACAGTCTGTTTGAATCACTCCTTTGCAGTTATACAATGTTGGTATGAGACAAACATTGCTTCCTGCTGGTCACTTCTGCATACAGCAACACAACACCTCATTCAGAGAGTAGAATTTCACACGAGTGCGAGCTTGTATGTAAATATTGTAATATGTGATACTTTATCATTAAACTATTAAAATGATGAACATCTTCAAATTAATGATGAAATATTAAAAATATTTAAAAAAATATTTAATTAATAAAAAACAAAGAAAATATTACCTTTGTAGTTCAACAATTTCATTACTGAGAGAATCCAGCTCCTTAATAGCAGAGAAGTCGGCAGCCAGGTTCAGAGCATTGTTCTGGGCAAAGACATGAGCATTATTTACACTGACCAGTAAGAAGTATTAAACTATTTTGTGAAACGACCAGACAAAACCACATTGTTAACATGATGACTATAAATGCAAACACAAAATATACTTTACAGGTTAAAAGAAAAGAAAACAAAATGACTTCACAAACATCACAACTACACAAACACATTATGCCACCAAACACAGTTTGCATGAGACTGAAGAACAATGAGTCTTGTCAGGACCAGTAAGGTCATGTGCAGGTTTGGTTCGACTTCACTTTGATCAATAAGGAGGTGAAAGCAACGACTAACTGTTAACCAAGTCAAATACACTCAAATCCTTTGGAAATTAAACCACAAAACAGATTGATGTATAACTAAAAACAGCAACGTTTTATCGTCTGTATCATAAAAAAAAATATGCAAACAGCTTATTATGTTTAAGTGTAAAATATTGAACAAAAACCCACTAACCATACAAGAAGTGACTACAATGTAAAAACATAAACCACAGTGTGAAAGGGAGAATAGCGAGGACATAAGAAACGCAGACATCTGTAAACATCCCCAGTACACACACTCACACACTCTCCATCAAAGGTAAAAACCCTACTGTATGCCAAATAACAAGATTATTTCTGTAAGTGCTGTATATGTGCAAAAATGACCAACTAAAATCATTAAACAAGAAAAAAAATAAAGCATACTGCCATTATATGATGTAAAAAAGAAAGAGACACGTGGGACGTGTTATTAGATGAAAACCAGCTTACCTGCTTGATGTTTTGTCTGTCTGAGGGAGGGATCATTTCTGGTGAAAGACTTTGTGGAGGGTCCAGACCTTTAGTCAGCTTCAGATTGATTAGATAAAGTGCCAGGGCAAACTGTTCCCGGGTCAGTTTTCCAATGTCTCCAATGTCACAGAGCTCCCTGAGAATACAAACATGCACATTATATAAGAAAATATAGATTTGAGCCTCAGGCAATTACTATTTTTGACAGGCTGGCTGATCATCTTGTTCAACAGATATAGAAATCAATACACAGGACATAACAGCACAGCAGAAGCCAATCAATCAGGGGACACAAAAAATCTATTAAGTGACATTTTACTGGTCAGATTTACACACAGGCTGTTATCTTTGCTAAAATATAACCATGTAAAAAGCAGTTACAGATCAAATATGACTATATGCTAAATATATGCACCGTCTTTACATTTACGATCACTTGGAATAGTTTGTATTGTAAATTCAGAAAATAGTATTTGAATATAAACTAATTTTTACCTTTCTTCCATTGAAATGATCTAATCTTCATCAATATATATTAGACGATATCAGTTTATCAATTCAAATGTTACCTTTCTTCACAATATAGAAACAGTTAAGTCCTTCACTCTGCATGTGTGGTTACGCATCACATCCTGTTATGTAATTCTTCATTTATATCCTCCAAAAACATATACAAAACATATACAGGTCTAAAGATTGAGAATATTTTATATTGTTCACACTGGAAAACTCCTCAAGGCATTCCCACAACACGAGCAAACATTTTGCAGGTCAAAACTGGACTGTGCACCGATAATTTGCTACTCCAACTCACCAAATACGTGCAAGTGTGGCAGATGGCAGCCCCGTCTTCAGAAAAATATCTCGGACTTCCGGTCCAGACACCAATCCGTCCATGTCGCCGTCTGTCTTGTTGAAGAGTTCGTCAAATTTGGCTTTGTCTGCCGTTGACACCACCCACTGTGCAGGCAACAAAAGAGAATGAATCAACTGGTCACTAAAACGGGTCAAAACTGGTACCAACTGTGGGGACTAACTAAACTAGCTCTCACCTTTGTGCTCCCTCTAGATTTGTTCTTTTGAAAAACACACTGAGCTAGCCAGTTCGAAATCATCTTGACTGTATGTTAGGTTACACGGTTGATAAGTGAAAAATGAATGTGCTGCATGCAGCGGGAAGACGGGTTCTGTACTTACAGGGGTAGCTGCTGGTGTCGGGGCAGGAGCTGGAGTGGGTTTAGGAGGGAGGGGCATGGTCTTGGAGCCAGCATTGGAGGAGCGACTATCTTTGACAGAGGGGGGAGAGGGCAAAAGCGGCACCACGGGAGGTACCACAGGAGGCAGCACGGGAGGTACCACGGGAGGCACCACGGGAGGCACCACAGGTTTTTTTCTCTTAGAGGGTGGAACCAGAGGAGATGGGAGGGACATGGGAACAGGCTCGCCCTCGAGAGCTCTATACACCAGATACATTGCCTGGAAAAAGGCAGCATGGAGAACAAATCATTGATAAAATAAAATTACCCAGCGATCATATAGTCCTCACACTTCTTCGACACAAGTTGAACTTTTGTTCTGGTCAACAGCCTGTAACAGTGTCAAGTATATTTATCATTTTTGCACACTGAAAAAACACACGTGCATATAAATGTTAAAAAATACAGAAACCTATTGAGAAAGTAAAGTAAAGGTGTAATGCCTTTTTAAAATAGGGAAGTTAAGATTTAGAAGGCAGGAGTAAAAGCTGACTACCACCTTACCACAGCAAATTCATCTTTATCCAACATGCCATCTCTGTCCAGGTCACTGAGCTCCCACACCTTCAATACAAGACGACAATATATCTGAGCATCAGTCATTACAAAAATGTCTGACATCATATGAAAGTTTTCAGTCACAATAGGTTCTCTCTTCTCCTCTGATCACCTTTTAAACCCATTTTCAGCTTCTGCTTTCAGACTTTTATGGCTTTTTCACTCCATCATATCAAAAGGCAACCGTTTTGCTGAAATTGATATAAACCAACAGAATAAGGTCTTGATAGTGTTCATACCCTGCCGAGGATGTCGACGGGTAATTTGGAGTTAAGCAGGACAGGCTTGACCTTCTCTCCAGATAGCACCCCTCCTACTGGGCCCATGCTATCAAAGATGCCATCAAACTTCATCTTCTCCTCAGGCTGGGAAGAAAACCAAACAGTAGTGCCTGAGAATTCACACTTTTCAGTAACACTACAGTAAATCAAACACCATAACAGACGGGTTAATATATGTTAAGAAGTTCATGTATAAAGACAATTAAAGTCCTAATTATTTTTATCTCAAAGACTCAGAAACAATTTATTATCCATCAACAAAAACAATTACCGTAAATTCCAGGCAACAGAGTGCATCAACATTTAAGCCACAGTTACTGATTTAAGAAAGAAAACTGCTTCATACATGTATTAGTCAAATTGATATCCATGCTGTTACCTAAAAAATAAATTAAAAGGATTTTTCATCAAAGTGTGATTCCTTTGGATTCATGCTGATACGGGATTGACCTGCGTTTCCGTTGGCTGTGGATTCATGCACTTAAAATGATGTGAAGGACATTTTAAAGTGCTTGGAAGTGAACAGATGTCTGTTTTTTTTATTATCGTAGGACTTTTAATTAATTTAGAGAATATAAAGTTAGAAAAGAAGTAAATATTTCTGATGTAAAATTCTTTTGATTCAACATTACACACAACATGCACATTCATTCTGAGATGCTTTATATCTATGATGTCTCTGGAGAGCTTTACTGTTTTCATTCAGAGTTTTGTTTTGTATATTTGTGAAACAATAATAACATTTAAAGCTTTATTACTATGGAAGAGTTTAAGTATCTTGGGGTCTTGTTTATGAGTAGGGAAAGGATGAAGCGGAGGATGGACAGGCGGATCGGTGCGGCGTCTGCAGTGATGCAGACATCGTATCGGTCCATTGTGGTGAAGAAGGAGCTGAACCGAAAGGTAAAGCTCTCGATTTATCAATCTATGCTCAACTCTCACCTACGGCCATGAGCTTTGGATCATGACCGAAAGAACAAGATACAAGCGGCCAGAATGAGTTCCTCAGCAGTGTGGTTGTGTGGGACCCTGCGGGGTGGCTGCCAGCTTTAGAGAGCTGCGTGCTGCCAGCGTTTGAGCATTTTGGTTTAACTTTCATGACAGTGAAATGTTGTAGCATATGCGCGTTGGGGTGTCTTTGGGGAGCGCACTTGAAGCGCATCCACAACGTGTTGGGTGCGTGCCCAAAGAGCGCATGTTGGGGATGTTTTAACGAGCGCACCCTCGTGCTCCAAGTACCATAAATTACCATAACATTTGGCCAAGAATATGATTACATGTACAGTTGTGGCTGGCCAAATGTAGTGGCAATTTCTCCAGGTACACAGTGCTTGGAGCTGCCATCAGGTTGTGAAAGCCACATCGGCATGTAAGCCGCAGTGTTTGAAGTGTGGTACAAAAGTAGCGGCGTATAGTACAAAATTTACAGTAACTTTAAATACTTAGGCCATAGTTATTAATCTATTAATGTGACATGTACATTATTTCAACAGTAAATATCCCTCTTTATGTGACAAGAGAAATATGATAAATTACAAATAAAAAAAGGTAAATTATGATTAAAAGCAAAGAGGCTAACCTTGACAACCCAAGGAATGTCAGCAGCCACTCCTGCTAACAGCGGACTACTTGTGTCATGCTGCAGGAATACATAAACAGATTAATGTCAATGTTTGCATGAAAAATCTAATAATATAATCAATATTGTGCTTAAACACTAAGGTAAACAAAAGGATAGCACAATAAAGTCCAATGTGTTAGCTGGTCTGGACATTTCAAATAGCCAGTAGCAGCATTTAAAACAAATCCACCATAAACAGAATCAAGCTTACAAATTTGGGAGGAGGAACAGCCACATTAAGACTCTTGAGCGCCACCTCCAGGCCATTTTGCGCACACGCCACCAACCGCAATGCAATGAAGAATTGCTGATGAAGCAGAGCAATGAGTAAACCAGATGATTATCACAATTTCAAGAAGCACATATAAGACGTTTGTTATGATGCAACTGCAGTGTATTTATACCTGTTTGTTCAGTGAACCTTTTCTTTCAGAGTCTGCCAAGTCCCAGATCTAAGGACACGTTTACAATTTCAACATTTACTAAACTCACACAAGAACTTATAACATTGTGAATGTCAAAATCCAAGAAAGAGGTTATTTTTGAGTCTTTACTCACCTTGCCCAGGACGAGGTCAGCCAAACCCGACCGCTTGAGAAAGTGTGCTGCATCAGCTGCTGCCACCAGCCCGCTACCAGTGGGATCCACCTGCACACAACCACAAACACACTCATTAAAGCTCATATCCTCTTAGCAACACCAGTAAGACAACACAGTTCCTATTCCCAACAGAGCTTGTGTGTTCAAATACTGCATCATAATACTCAGAGATCAGAGTTGTGATCTGAACAAGCTCAAAACACAATGTGAGGTCTGAGAATGCAGGAAGCAAAAGAAGAACTGAATTATGAGAAATGTCCTCTGAGGTTTCTGACTTACTTTAATCAATATTCATTAAAAAACAGAAGCAATTTCCTCAGAAGCCTATTAGCTGAATAATCTAGAGAAGCTCAGAGGAAGGTCCACTGACATGTTGGTTGAAGAAAACATCATTAATTCATAGAGTTACTTCCTTTACTGGATGCAAAGAGTGTAAGCGAAAAGGCAGAAAGGAGAGCACTGCATACTGCTAGAGAACCACTGAATAAAGCAAATAGTGTTTAATAAAAAGTCAATAGAACAAGAAGCATCTCCTTCACCACGTCTGTTTACCATCATGTTCCTTTGTAATGTCATTGTGTAGAAAATGATAAATTCTAATTAAATTTGAACTTTTGTCTTTGGTACAAGAGTTTATTTCCATACCTGTCGATAGTATTTGTCATAGATGGAATTTCCACTGGAGAGCTGTTAAAAACAATATAAAAGGAAAATCACTTCAGTGCAACAATAAGCATTTTAAAGCTGTGTGTAAACTGTGTTTATTTATAAGCATTTCCAAAAGTGCCACATAAACTAACTTTATAGAAAATAATCTAATACTGTAAACATTTCATTTTAAAATGTGAGGAATAAAAAAGAAAACATAAAAACAAATATAATAGACGGATTTCTGGCAGCTGGTAAAAAGACAGAAAGAAAAGCTGCGTGAAGAAGAATGAGATTTTTCTCATTATGGTCACATTTTTGTTCACCAAACAGCCCAGTTGTTTTTATTACAAACACAAGCTAAATGTTATGAAACTTAGGTTGGACAGCTCTTCAGTCTTTTCTCAGTGACAGAATCACAGCGTTGCAGTGTCACCGTACAGTTTGCAAAGCACGAGTTACGGGAAGGAAGAGGCAGATATGACTACGTTCAGGCTGCTGCCCAAAGAGGATGTTTTATGCCCAAAAGTGACTCTGGTGATGTTCTTCTATGGCAGACCGAGTTACATGATGGAATAGTACATTTTAAACTCCGATCTGGGCCACTTTTATATGTAGTGTTAAGTCTGATACAGATCGGACTTGTTGGAATGTGGCTGAACAGCCAAGTGGATCAAACGGGCATTCACTGCACTGGTAAAGAGTTAAATTCATGGAGGAAACTACAAGAATACTTCCACTGCAACAGCTTTGATTTCCATTCATGTAAACTACCTTCAGTCCCCATTGTGGGACACGTTTGTTTTGCTTTTCCCTGCATGCGGATCACTTTAGAGCTTTAAGTACTCTGGGTTTATGAACAGCTACACAAAAAAAATGGAACTGAGCGCCAACAATGGCAGTCTGAATGCATTTATGAATAATTATTTTCCAATCTGATCAATATGACTGATCATGGATGAAACAGAGGGTTAAAGGTTAGTTGGGTTTTCTTTTTTTAAAATAAACAACCAAAGCATTAATAATATTTCATCCGTTTTTTGTTCAAATCCAGTCTAAAACTTTCACATAAGCAAAAACACCATCAGCTGAACGTGGAAACAACAAAACGGTTACAGACTTTAGAAAGTTCAGGAACATAACATCACATGTCAGTCTGAGTATTTAAGACTTCTAATCATGTATCAAAGATGGAAATGGGGGAAATAATTTGTCATATACATTGAGAACAAACTTAAGTGTTCCTTGATGGAGTACTTCTTTCCTGCCTTACCTTTCAATGTAAGCTACTGCTGATTGATAAAATGTTTAGTGTAATGCTTAAACAACAGCCGAGCATGTTCTTATATCTGATGCTAATAATCAGTGAAGCTGTTTTTTCTTTGCACTGATGATGAATTTTATTATGAGTTCAAGATATAAGTCTCTTTTCCTAAAGCTTAAAGCTTAGGCTCAAACTTTCAACGAAGCGTCCTTCCACATTCGACTTTGTCACACACTTATTTATCCGTGTCCGCTGCTGGGCCTGAACAGGAAACAAATCAGCATTTCCTTCTTCTTATGGCTGAAACTGACAGATTAGTTTGCCGATTCACACACAGGTGCAGAGACATAGAAGAGAAGCAGCCAATAAAAGCTTTAAAAACCAACACACAAAATGACTTGCTATTGTGAAAGAGACAAAAGGACACAGCAGATATCTGCTCGGGTATCAGTAACGCAACAGACCTAACTGTGGCACGAAAGACCCTCAAACAGCACATCCTGTCATCAGTAGATATCAGTCAGCTTTCTTTCAGCTGCCAGTTTACAATGAGATGACTGGTGACAAACATGTTTCACTCTGAGCAACGTTACTTCTGTTACACACAATAGTGTGCCTGGAACTGCGGGCGGCCGTAACACAGTGGCAATTGTACTGGTAACTCTTAAATACATACTGAAAACACAACCCTCAATCATAACCTAACTTAGACTTGTACAAAACCGCAGCATAGAGCAAGTTATATCTCAGTGCGAGAACTGAAAGGTCAGGATGGTCAATTCTAGAAAATTCAGCAAGCATTGCAGTTAAAATACCCAACATGGGGTCAGTTTGAGGATCATCTGGCACAAAATAAACACAAATATAAAACAATATAACTTGGTAAGATGGCTCTCTGGCAGTCAGGATTCTGTTACAGGCTACAGGTGAATTCACACAAACTAACCTACTCTAATTGACTGACACCTGCTAAATAACTTATTTAGTGGGAAAGAAAAGCTGTCATTTAACTAGCAACAGGCTGGTATATTTCTATAGCAAAGGAAGCTACGATAGTTCACTTCCTCTTATCGGTTGCGAAAGAATATTTAACACTATTTGGACTTTAGGTTGTCACTTATCTGGTTATATAAAGCGGAAACAGCAACAGAAGCTATAAGGCTAACAAACTACTGTTAAAGATGTCCAGTTCAAAAGGGTCATAGGAAAAACTACTCGGGCAACGAGGCATGTTTATTTCTAATAATAGCCGTATTCGAGTTGGATATTCAGTCTAGCCATATAGAAAGCTACACGGGCAGTAAAATGTAAAAAAGAAAAAGAGAGGGCTATAACGTTCAATGAATGAAACTTGCTAATCGTTTTAGCAGGGTTGGGAAAAGGAAAAATGTCACAGTTAAAGCCACAACAGAAGCACACATGAGTATCCTGTATCCGTTTGGCCAGGAACCACTAGCCTGCAGCAAAATGTGGCAGAACAAATGTGAATATGCACACCGTCCAACGAAACGAAGCAAAGTTAGTTAGCTAGACAGCGTATCTTAAGTTTGATGGAGGGACCCCTGCGACACCCCAACACTGCACAAAAACTAGCTGTTAGCTAGCAGACTAGCTAGCTAGCTACGCCCTTACGCAGTCCCCAAAGAGATTAGACAGAAACTTTTCCCAGTCACAGCAGGGCTAAACTTCCTAAAGAGGGACAACGATCGAGGAAAGCTCGCATTTCTGCCTGCCCAGATTAAGTAACACTACTGAGATGTTTTCGAGTAAAAACAAACTGTAGCCAGCAATGTTTGCCATCGTTAGATTTGAGTTATAAGACAGTGTTACCTGAGTAAGAGACTGAGTGGCAGCCATAGTGTTTCTGTTTCCCACTGCCTTCATGCTGCGCTGCGGCCAGGCACAGACAGAGGCCGCTGAAAACACTGGAACTGGACCTAAACTACAGGAATCAATACTAACCTATCAGCTTTCACTCAAATATCAGGTGGCATCTCAACCATACCATGCAACGCCCCATAATTAGATGAATTATTTATTTACAAATCATTGCATGCTATTTGTGCTGTATAGAGACATCTTAAATTACCTCTATAGTATTAAATGTAGTGGAAGCATTTATATGTACACAAAACTTACATTTCTATTTGTTCTGGTAGGCAACATCCCCACTTTATTATACTTTGCTTCAATCTATCACCAATATTACTTTTGAAAACAAAAATAAAACACAAAACCCATTTTGCACAGGAAAATAGTCTGTGAGAGCAAGATGCTTTTAAAAGAGTGGTGCTTATAATAATTCCACATAAAGGGAGATCTGATTTCTTTTTGTTTTTATTGGACAGAACATTTGTCTGAGTTTTTTTTCCACTGCTAAATGAAAATTGTCCCACGTCATTTCCTACTATTAGTACAAAATGTGTCTTTTACAAAAGAAGCGTCTTCCTGACTGCAGGGGACAGAGTACTGGTGTACAGCAGAACAGTAAAACAGGAGTGAGAACAAATGTTGCACACACCAACAACAAACAAAGAGTGAATATGTACCCAATGATGACGTGTTTTACTGCTACTAAAGTGTTACAACTGAGTACAGTTCATTTTAGTACACAAGACTATAGTATGTGCACTGAAGTTAAAAAGTCTTAATTACATACAGTACAAAACTATGTGTGGTATTTCATGTTAAAGCACCCATACTAGCATCCAATGACTGACAGTGTTTTGAGCAAAGAAAATCTTAATCCGGATACATTAGAGTTCCCATTAACCTTTGTTTGAATCAGTTTAAATAGGAGCAGACAAGCTAACCTGCACAGGGACATCTAACCCAATCCTTTCAGACTGACTGCAAAAACATTTACAAAAACATATACAAACAAACAAAAGGAAAAAAAATCAACAAATGAGGTAAACATAAGACTTTCATGGCACAATCTATGCACATCTCTTTTCCTGTCACAACGTTACAAGAACCCAGATCTCTGGAAAACACTATTTATGCTTCTGTTGAGAACAACTTGCAGTTTTATAACAGATTCAATTCAAAGTGTTTTTTTATTATTATTCCAATTTTAATATTAATAATTAGAATGATAGTAGCGGCTCTTTAAAACAGGAAACAGAACAGTAATTGCCCTTTATGACCTATCCCTTTGCTTTGTAAACAAATAAAAAAGCCTGTCCCACCCAGCTCCACCTCTGGGTGTCAGTCATGAGGGCCTCCTGCCTGGATCCTATGACCCACCGACACAGCCTGAGCAGTCCCTGAGTTTATAATTCATCCTTAAGTTGAGAGTCTGTCCCTTCATCTTCCTCTTCTTCTTCCTCCTCCTCCTCCTCCTCTTCAGGCTCTTCGCCCTCTTCTTCTTCCTCCTCCTCCTCCTTCTCATCTTCTTCATCCTTTGCCTCCTCTCTTCTCTTCTTGTCGTCCTCTTCACGATTCTTCCTCTCCTCTTCCTCTTGGCTTTCCTTCATCTTCCTCTCAGCATCCTGAAACAGAACAAGCTAATCAAACAGTGTTCCTGTAGTTTTTGTCATCGCTGTGGAGCGGGAAGTGGGGAAACCTGAAATCCTGCAGGTTTTCCACGTATCCCTGCTCCAGCACACCTGATTCGAAACGGATCCAACAGCTTATCAAGATCTGCACAGTGATCCCTTCACTGGAATCTGGTGTGTTGGAGCAGGGAGACACTGAAAACTTTCAGGAAGAGGGTCATGGTTCCCCATACCTGCTGAAGACACTCAATAATGTTTCTACCTTAGTCTTGCCCCAAGTGTCGTTCCCAACTTCCTCTGCTAGATTGGGATCATTGGTGATGAGGAAGTTGTCGAAGATTGTTCCAGATTTAACCTGCAGAGAAACACGACAACAGCAATGCATCTTCAATTATGTCATATAAAGAACTGTTTAATTACTCATCCCACTTCACACATTCAGAAGATACATCCAACTGCAAAACACAATCAGCTAAAAGGAACTAGTCACGTTACACCTATATAAATACACTTACAGTATTATGTAACACAGCAAGCTGCAAACACAACGTAAGTAAGTGTATCTTACCTGCCACAAGTCAAGGCCTATCACACCGATGCTGTCGTATTTGTAGATCTCTGGGTCAGCTGTGTACTCCGGGTTGTCAATCTCAGGATGGATCCACTTGCCCTTGTAGGCAGGGTTATCGATCTCTCTGGGCTTCCACTCACCCTGTGGACACGCAGACATTTTGGTTCATGTCAGAAAAGACCTATTTTCTGCAATAAAAGGACTGACTCTGAAAAACTGCTGCTCTGTGTTTTCTACCGAGGTACATATCTTTCCATCTCAGTTGCTTTATTAACACTGTCACATCTGTCAGGGTAACACTACATCTACATAAAACTATAAGGGTCTAGACACAAAAGATATAACACATTTTACACCAAGATAATTATATTCAAATCAAATGGCAAAATAGTAAACAAAGTTTTGTTTAAGAAAAAATATCAATACTGCAAAGGTTTTGCTTCCTGGCTGTAGGACGTGTTAAAATGATTGCTGTATACTTTGTATTCAGGGTTGGTGACCATAGGAGGCTCCCATTCTCCATCCATCTCCTCATCCCAATCGTCTGGCTTTTTGGCATCTGGATCCGGGATGTTCTCAGGTTTGTCCCAATCCTACAGGGAAAAAAAAAGTGAGATCACATGTTTACAAAACTAAAACACAGTTTCTGGGATGGCTAAAGTAGACAAACCTCTGGTTTCTTATCATCAGGGTCAGGAATCTTCTCTCTGTCGTCCCAGTCCTCTGGCTTTTTAGCCTCAGGGTCCTTAACTTTTTGCGGGGGTAGAAAGTCCCAGTCACTCTCCAGGCTTCCTGACTCGACCTTTTTGTTGTCAATTTTGACCTCATAAGTGTTGTCAGGGTAGACGATCAATGTATACAAGTGGGAGTACTCATCATCCTGCAGACAGGAAAACGTGCACAGTTCCAGAGTCAAACTTTTCTCATGCTGCACCGTTTACACTGCTTCTTAGATTTTAGTGTAATTAATGACTGGTGGGAGGAAGACTTGTTAAAAAATACAGTAGGAATCTCATAATACATTTACACTTAACATACAAGAGGAATATCAGGTCTCACCTTGCACCTGATGTCCTTGTTAATTAAATGATTTTTGCCTTTGTAGTGGAAGATCACATGAACTTTCTTTGTGCCAGGGCCACAAATGTCAGGACCTGTGAATATGTATACACAAAGCATGACTCAGGAGAACACATGATCTGAAGGAAAAAGTGCTGCAGACTCACATCTGACATTGTCAAATTTTAAATGAAAGTTTACCAAACATGATATTGTAGACAGAGTCTCCGTGCATGTCTTCCTGGTTGAGAACAGAAGGAAACAGTTTGATGTAGCCGCCACCACAGTCAATGCTTTGCTCGTGTTTCACAGTGAACTGGATGACTAAAGGCTGGCCCTTGTTGCTGAAGTCATCAAAACGGGTTGACATAGCATAAAAGCGGGCATCCTGGCTGGTCTGAAGACCTGCAGTAAGAAAAACGGTTTAGCCATATTTTAAAATGAAGGTTTTCTCCATCCCCACCAAAGTCAGTGACTTTATGAACAGAGAGAAAGACTGTTGTGATGTCGTAATGTAGAGGCAAATGTTGGCACTACTCCATCAGCAGTGACTCATAAAGCAACTGACAGCAAAGATGATTTTCAATGGGATGTGGGCACATTGTGAGATTATTGGTAACAAGCCTAAAATTAAAAACAAACACATTTAGTTATAATATCTAAATCCAATCTGAATCGCTTTTTAGTCACTCATTCAGGGAAATCTACTGGCAATATGCATACAATTGTGCATCCCTAAACTGGGAAGCATTGAAGATAACATTTTTAACACACCTTTGTCTTTCTCTGCATCACCGTAGAACTTCCCTGCAGTCAGGACAAACTTGCCATAGTCAGACTTGTGCTTAGATTCAACCCAGCGACTCTTCCAAGCATCTGCACAGACAAGTTCAGGTTCAGTGGCACAGCAGTCACCATGACAAGATTCACACTGCTAATCCGCCTCTGATGGTGCATCAGTGCAGGTGCACAGGGTGCAGTGTGTCACTCTGCAGGGATTTATTACCATATTCACTGAGGAAACAGAAGCGTCACAGTAAGTGATAAGAGGAGATATTAAATAAAGGGAAAGGGGGGTCAGGGCAGGTTTGATGACAGCTGGGGGTGGGAGGCAGAGGATGAAAAAGAAGGGAGTGGTAAGATGGGGTCAAAGATAAGCTGTGCTCTGTTAGAATATATCTGTAAACCAGAACGGTGAGCAGATGATGCGCCCCAGATGTGCAAATCTTCAAATATTACCAGCATTTAGGGACTTACTCATTACCATGACATTTTAAAAGCGTGGATTATGAATAAAAATGGCAGCAATACGTTAATACATTGAAGTTAAAACCTCACCAGCATCCTCAAATTGTTCTCGAAAATACACGGTTGACCCGGCCAGAACACAAGCGGCCGACACGGCCATCAGCAGCAGCGACAGTGCTGTCATTGTGAAGAGCCGAATAACCCCGTCCAAAGAAAACAAACAAATTACAAATATAAGGATGTATCAATATCGCTATCTATTGACACGTTACAGGAACGGTGTTGGTTCTCATAAAGTCATGATACAGTACGAGCCGCTTAGCTAGAATCACCGCTCTCCTCTCGGCTCGGAACAGATGTCTAATTCTGATTGGACGTCAGCTGCAAACCTCAATAAGGAAGCGTTACGTATTTTAGCCAATCAGAAAAAAGAATGTTGAAACAATGTGTGTAGCCAATGGTAGGAGACCACGCGTTTGCTTGATACACGCCCAAGAAAGAGTGATGCTGGTGGAGAAGTCGCACGAAAAAAGCTAATTATGGACAAATAATACAGCAAATATTATTCTTCCACACTTCTCTTTTAATGTATTATCACTATGGTTTGACATGTAAAACTTTAACATAAATACTAGTTATTTAACACAGAAAACCCTAATAAATGTACCCTGTGAATGTAATAAATAAACCCTAAAATGTATTCTCTTGAACCTGTAAATAATCTAAATCAAGAAATCCATTCTCATGTGACTTACATGGTTGAAGCTACTTAGACCACAAATAATATTCAGGATTAAAAAACTATTTATCTCACATATGCAAAAATAAACATAATTTGATTAGATTACACAAAACTTTATTCATCCATTCAGTCACCGTTACAGTTTTATATAAGTTTACCCATTAATATCTGATGGTAATAAAATAGCCCTGTGATGGACTGGCGACCTGTCCAGGGTGTACCCTGCCTCTCGCCCGTTGTGAGCTGGGATTGGCTCCAGCCCCCTCGCGACCCTGTTCAGGGACCAAGCGGTTGAAAATGGAAGGATGGTAATAAAATAATTTGTAAAAAGTCTTTTTGTTTTTAAATGACTTTTTATTTTTGAAAACCATGTCTGCCATACTTAAGTTTTCATTGTGTAATTATGCTTTGACCCTCAGTGTCAAACAAAATCTATAAAGCAGGTTTAAAAAAAACTGTAAATGGACTCTAAGAAATAACACAACCACAGCTGTCACATACACTCATTTAAAAATACTGAAACAATAAACATAGATCAAATGATTTGACGGATAAAAATGGCTTCCTTTTGCACCATCACATCACACCAAGAAAAGGTTTAGTAACATTTCCACAACTGTTGGCTGTTGCATGTTAGCCGTTTCATTTGTTATACTGTGCACTAGCCAGTGTCATTGAATAAGTAGCCTAACCATCGAGATGCTGTCTGAAAACATTCCTGTTTGGCTAGATCAAAAGTGAACATACTCATGCTTTAATGTCGCAGAGTGCAGCAGAGTGCTGTGTATTCATGCTGGGTTGGGATGTCTACATAAAGTCTATACAGCAGGTGTGATCCCATCATGGTGCATTTAAACCACTCCAGAAATCTTATATTGCACAAAACATGTTCAACTATGGCACAAAAGATATCAATAAATAATCAGTGGTGATAAAAGCAGTGTTGAACATACAGATACTAATACATGACACAATAATAAACAAACAGCACAACTCATACTTTTGCAGAAGTGAAGTGACATAAATAGTGTGACAGAAAAATGTATGAGCAACCCTTTTATGATAGACACCATCTTTTTCATGTCTTCATCTTGACATGATGAGAATTCAACCAGGCAGGTGAAGGGGGGCAGCCACACCTCGCTTGATGATGGTCTGCAAGTGCTGACGTTTTCTGCTGATCTCTGAAGGATGAGCCGTGCTGCACCCCTTTCTCGTACTGGATCGGCCTTGCTGCCTGGCCTACTCTGAGGGATCTGGACAGACACCTGTTGTATCTGTGTGAGGAGAGGGTGGTGCACAGAATGGCACAAAGAAGACACATCCCCCTTGTGGCTCTGTATGCTGATGGGCTAGTAAAACAATCTGACACCTCCTCAAGGTGGCCCTCTCTTTGTCCTTTCACCTTCTAGGGTAGGAAGAAGTTGATCCTCTGTGGTATGGACTTGCATCCTTGGGCCGAGAACAATCTCTCTTCTTTCGGGACGTACAGCATTGCCTTGGCCACCTCATCCAGTGTCGTTTCATCTGTCTCCAAGCCCCGTGCCGCATAGGCATCACGAGCACAGAGCTTAACGTGGCGGTACTCCAGAGGAAGAAATGGCACAAAGAAGTCAATCAAGTGCCCAGACATGAGCTCGCTTTGAGCAAAGCCACCTGGGAAGGAGAACCAAACATTTATTACAAACTGGCTCAAAGTGATGTGTCTATAAAAATCCCTGAGATGACGTTGCTGTGAAGTGGTGCCGCACAAATAAAATTGAATTGAATCTTGTTTTAGAGAGATTTAAATCACAGTATTATGCTTGAACCTGCTTCTGCAGCATACCCTGAGACTCCATCGTTTCAGCTCGTAGCCGATGCTCCAGGTCTTCCATACCGATGTCCTCTCGATTCTGTCCAGAGTGCCAGAAGTCCAACGCTACATCATTGATTGTTGCACCACCAATATTACTGTTGTGACAACAAAAACAGAACAAATATGTGCTCTCAAGTATCTGCCCACAGAAAAGTATGTACATGCACATAAGCATTGTCAAAACTGTGAAAATTGGAGATGTGAAACTCCGGTCGTCATGGGGCCACCGCTCTGCAGATGTTAGGAGAGTCCCTGCTGCAATACACCTGACATATATCAGGCTTAATTTATATATATAAGGCTAAACTTCTAGTTTCCAAGGACAGAATTTTAACTCTTTATCTGATTTTTATTAAAGTTCAACATTTAAGCTAGCAGTGTGGCCTAAAGACGGAAGGAAATGTTTCTGCCTGACAGCTTGTGGTGAGATAGATAATAACTAGATTTTAATACACTAAACCTAAAAGGAAATCTGGAACTTTATCCGTGAAGTTATTGGAAATCTTATTTATACATATTTATTCCAGGCAGATTTTAATGTTTGTCTCTGTAAAGAAATTATTTATACCATCACAAAGTAGATTCAAAATAAACTATAAATACATTTTATTCTGGTATTTCATGACTAAGCAGTTGTAAAATATTTGTATTATTCTTCTTCAGCTGGGTGTAAATATCCTGCCAATTTTTTACCCGAGATAAAACACATCTCTGACAGCTTCATAATCCCACAGCAAATATGGCCAAAAGCTTCCTTTGTAATGTTTTAATCACAGGATTTTCCAGGTGTACTAATAATTACATCACATTCTTGTTTTTTCAGTGGAAGGAAATTTTTCTACACATTTCACAACCTGTTTCGTCTCATGTTTGCTGCACTTACACTCTGATTCTTTATGGACAGTTGAATGATGTGAAGCAACATAAGCATTTTTACCTGTAAATGAGGAAAACTAGCCGTTACTGTAACACTATTTTCTCCTAAAACTATTTTAGTTTTAATCAAAACATATATCTAAAAAAATGCAATAGTTTGATAGAAAATATATTTGATATATTGATGGTTAAACTGTTTCTCTAATGTACTCTGTGGTTCTGTATAACCCAGTAAATTGTTAAGGATCTCGTGTTTATTCTGTCGACATTAGCTGAGTAAAAAATCGCTGTATTTGAAAGGAAAAACTATTTGTCAGGAAAAACATTTATATGTGTTTTTAATAGATTGTTTAAAAATGGAAAATGCATTTAAAACGGTGCAACAGAGACCAGGGGAAGTATCCTCCACTGTAGATGAGCTGCATGAATACTTGGTGGTGAGTTTGTAACCCAGCTTCAACAGACAAGATGCACCTACAAAGACTGACCAACCTGAGGAAGAGGAAGATGGCTCTGCGGTACGTGACCCCATCCACATTGTCATAGTGATCCATGTAGGGTTTGATAGCATCAATGAGTCCCGGATGGAGTTTCTCAGCCTCATCAAAGATGAAGAGAGTCTGCGGGCAGCGCAGCACCATGTCTCTGATGGCTTCTCTTAGCTGGCCCTGGATTCCACAAGGAAAATTACATTTACTGTTTAAATACCCAAAATCTGTCAAATGGATTTTTAAGCAAATCACTGACTGCGGCTTAACTTGAAGTCCAAACATAAAGACAAAAATATATTGCAACAGCTGAGAGAAATGGGTTTAAAATGTGCACAAAAATCCACAATGTTACTTTTGGGACGGACATTTTTATGAAATACTTACATTTCCTGCATTTTTCTCTTTAACTTTTAGTATATTGTGTTTATGTTTAACATGTTTTAAAGAGATTTATCTATTGTTTTTAGTCATGAGAGGAAGAAATGCCTTTAATATCTCCACCAGTGTACATAATTTCAGTAGGAAACCTCATCCAGACACAGATAAAGTCTGTATTTATGGATCTAATAGTATGAGATTAAAGGTTGCCCTGTGCCCTTAAATGTGTAAAATTTGTGTAATAATATGTAAATAGTTGTTTGAAATCAAAAACAGTGACTGTGATAAAATGATGGGACCACACAGTCACATATGTCCCAGTTGGACAAGAGCCAGGTTCCAAAACTCCACACATATCAGCGCTCCTGTTGCAGCACCAATATTTGACTGTCCAAATCGTGTCCGTTATCATTAATTTGCTTTATTACAAAATGCAGACTAAACATCTGACTAAGCAGAGAGAGTTCCAAGAGCATGTCCACCGTGTCCCTGGCACAGGACATTCAACTCTGCTCTGAATGTCTCACCTTGTACGTGTCCACCAGTCTAGCATGCGGGAAGTGAAACGGGGCGATGAACAAACGGACACACTCGCTCTTCACCCCATCACGATACAGGTTATCAGCAATGATCCGAGCCACAAAGTTCTTGCCAGTACCGGACCAGCCGTGGAAGGAGAGCGTCAGTGGCTTGTTGGACTCTGGGTTTTTGATAAAACCCTGGATGGCTTTGAGAACTACAGACTGAGCCAGGTGCTGCCCGTGGAGCTTTGTTTGGAGGTCTTTGGCCAGACCTGAACGATGACAAAAGAAGCACATGAAATGTGCAAGAATTAGTTTGTTTAATTGATATGCAGATAAAATATAAAGTAAGACCTGCAGGGCTTTGTTAGACATATGTTTCACATATCTGGCATCATTTCTATTAAGTTGGGAGTCCTTATTAAGCAGAAGCTGTATGTATCAGGAAGAGAAATTTATTTAATGTCCATCTATTGTCCATATTAGTTCTAGAGACACCCATTAACAAGTTATTACAGTAAATTAGGACATTTTAAATGTCTACCATTTGCTACTTTCACCTTTTCTTTTTCCTGCTTTGCTTTAGAGCAGCAAACTCCGTAAAATTGCTTCTCTGAAGGTTTGAAAACTATAGTTTCAGATATTAAAAAAGTCTTTGAACCCTACAGATGCATTTTGGGATTGAGAAAATTGGAACAATGCATCTTATGAAGTCATATATAGTGTGTGTTATTTCCATAAGACTTTACTTTTCATTCACTATGTGCAAGTTTTCCAGCCAAATGCAGATGATGGCAAATACAGAAAGTCTCTCAGAATGTACCTACACCACGATGGAGCAGCTCCGATTCAAATAAATATGGACAAATAATAATAAAATGTGGAAAAAAAAACAGACAAAATATGCAATTTGTATTGTGTGTGAATACAGAGAATACACAATACAGAGAAATCAGACATTATGGGTGTGTGCAGTGTGATCTAAAAAGATTCATGTACAAAACAAGTGGTTTAGATGTGTATGCAGATAGAAAATCAGACATGTGGAGCATACTACCTGTGATGTTGTTAGTTATCCTGCAGTCTCCAGACTCACAGCACTGACCCAGACTACAATACCACTGATGCAGCAGGCTGATGTAGTCCTGATGAAAACCTGCCCACAGGTCTCTGGTAGGAACTGCTCACAGCAAGAAAAAGACCAACCTTTCTTAAAATAATGTAATCACTGAGTTATACATTAAAACCAGGAAGCAAGAAGAGAATATGGTCCCATCCAGGCAGGCATAAAGTGTTGCAAATAGAAAAGGTGTGACTCATTATAGCGACCCTTAAATCATTACCTTGCTGTGTGGCATCATCTTGGTGAGGCTGACACTCCCCCTCCCATATGTTACAATAAATGTAATTAAAATAATAAGTGGAAACGTTGCTAATGGTGTCGAGCTGGAAGAAGTCGGCCTCTGCGGACAGGGCGCAGATCAGAGGCAGCAACCACCGCGCAAACATCGGGGAGCAGGACGACGATCCGCGGCGTGGACAACAGACGGCTTAGCGTCGCGATTATTCTCTCCCATTTATTTAAGCCTGGTCATTTACTGGCGGCCTGCTGTACTGTTCAACATTTTCTCCTCCCACTGGCTCCCAGCTGGAACTGGTAGACACGAAGCGCTTCATTTGCTCACCCCGCTGTGATTAGCTCCGCCCGGCCAGAGGAGCGGCTCTCATCCAGCGCGTTACTATAAACACACCGTACCATTTGGTTAAGACAGTTTACCACTAAATAACTTTATCTACACTTCCTTAGGTCTATACAATGTGTGGGGTACTTTACTGAACTAAATGCAGTGTTTTTTTTCCAGTTTTGAGGCAGGTGGGAATCATATAGAACCCACCACTTATATAACAAAATACAATATATCAATGTATCTTAATCTGTTCAAGGCAAGTTTATTTATATAGCACCTTTCATGTACACGACTCAGTGCATTACAGGTGTGTGTTGGTGCAAGTGAGCGCTGCCAGACACCTGAATTTCTGCCATGGAGATTTCTTTTAATCCATGTAAAGAACAGCTAAAATATCAAAAGATCAGAAAGTCACAGTGAAGGTGTCGTTCATGGGTGCATGAAAAAAGTTTAACCTGGATTTAAAAGATTTCCACTTTCATTTAGGAATTCATTAAGCTGGTTAAATACTTAGATATGAAAATTTAGAGAAGCATCTAGTTTTTTTTTTCCTTTAGGAGTGGCTTATGGCAGCTTTCTTAGTGACTTGGTAACATCACCTGTTGCAAGTGAACTTTTGACAGGCGGATCATCTCTACAGTTTTTTTTTTAAATATATAAATTTGCCTTTCATCAGTTTGTCCATTTGAATTTTTCCACTAAAGTTGGCAAATTAATTGAATTTCTCAGTTCATCCCAGAGCTCTTTTCCACCAAGATGCAAATGTGAGAATTAAAATAAAACTAAATGACTACAGCTTGAATTTCAGAAAAAAACCCCAGACATTTTAATCATCACAATCTAATAAGTTACACATGTCAGAAAAA
Organism: Pseudomugil gertrudae; assembly: GCA_037177535.1. Classification (NCBI taxonomy): domain Eukaryota; kingdom Metazoa; phylum Chordata; class Actinopteri; order Atheriniformes; family Pseudomugilidae; genus Pseudomugil; species Pseudomugil gertrudae. The sequence goes on along the minus strand of JBAMHV010000015.1, from coordinate 14,914,040 downwards.
TTCAAATCTTTATTGCTGAAATGTTACAAAAACAAAATTGATCACTTTCAGACAACACACACGTTCTTGCAGATCAAATTCCAGCACCACTTTCTGTACAACTTCTCCCGAGTCAGATGGTTCTGTGTCCAGTCAGTCCCAACAGCTGAAAGAGATCAGAGCATAAAATTAAAGAGAGAAGGCAACAGAGATGAATTTCAATTAACAGGTTATTGACCGGACAACCTCAGAGAAAATGGAACGGTAAGGGTTATAATCAGTAACAAGTCATTTGGCAGAATCTTTTCATCACTGGCACAACGGTCAACTTTAACCTCCAGTTACAGAAGACAGACATTTTCTATGACTGTTGTCACACAGACACTCACCAGTTCAAGAGCAGACACCTCCTGTATACAGGAACGTAACCAGACGCTGACTGGACTCTTTTCCAGGTTGGTAAAACCTGAAAAGAATATATTTTTAAAAAAAATTAGTGTCATTTTAGCACAGTACTCTATAAGAAAAAGCATCAACACTGACCAGGTCAGCTAGAGCTAATATGTAAAAACTCCATAGTTTACAGTCAGTCTTTATTTTGTCATCACACAGGTCAGATTGCAGGGATCTACCGTGTCACCACAGCAGCAAACATGATCCCAGATAAAAGCTGCAGCTCCATCAGACCCAAGTAAAGCAGGTTCAGGTTTGCTTTGGTTCTTAATGCGTTTGGATGTGCAACAAACAACCACCCAGCTCTACTGGTCAACCTGGGTCCAAGGTGCTGGAAATACTACATTTATTCTCACCATGGTAGTTCAATCCGCTGCAACGTGACTCGTCACAAGCCGGCAGCTATAAAAGATTGAGAAACATTCATGTGAATTAATGCAAAATGTTTATCAAATCAGTGCATCAAAAAGTAATTCAGATCAGTGTGTGACAAGCCTCTTCAACTAGATCAGCGACCTGATTCACATTCATCACATCTGAAAACCACATCTGCAGCTTCGTTACTTGTGATGCTTACCAGCTATACGGAGTCCCATTAGCAATGCAGCCATTGTGATGCATCTAATCCTGCAAGAAGAACATCCATCAATACTTTGCTTCTTTCATTTACTGGGTAAAGGCTACAATTACAGTTGATACATCAGCTAGGAGCGAAAGACAAAAACGCTTATTCTTCACTGTTCAATCTGTTGAACTATGAAATCATCATTGTATCAAGAAAAACATTAAAATTAAAATAATCGTTTACTCACTTTCATTCAGCCTGTTGAAGACCATTGCACCGAGGGGAGCAAGAGAAGAGGGGAAAAATTAGAACCGTTCGATATCAAGTAACCTCAGAATATAAAAACAAAACTTGACACATCAGTTAGGAGCGAAAGACATTTATCTTCTTCATAGTAATCTGCTGAACTATGTAATCATCACTGCATCAGTGTAACATTGTGCTTTGTAGCAACTGAAAAAGGAGCTCACCAGGTACCGAGTTATGGGCCAACACCCTACAGCAAGATCACCACCTGCAGGACAAATGCACACATTACTACAGCCCAGATAGACATAAACCAGCATAACACAACTTTTACTGCATCAGGAATAAATTCATCTTTCACTCTTTTTCAGAGAGATTCCCATTGTTTTTAAAACAAAGTCATCATTCACAGCCATCCCAAAAGTACTTCAGAAATATTATTTCAATTACCTGCTCTGGTGGTAAACTTTATCCACAGTCATACCTGCAGGAACAGGAGAAAAAATTACTTAAAAAAGTGCATCATTTTGACACCAATGGTGCAAAGTTAGCCGTGCCTCAGATCATTTCACATGGTGGTTAAATATATCGTCATCCATTTTGTCAAGAGTAGCAAATAGTTGTCATCACAGCAGCACAGATTATGTCAAATGTGTAAATGCAGATTGTTGCATCCTTGTGGTGTTACATTTACAGAAAACTAGCCATCTAGAGCCCAGTTGTGCTGTAGACATTTCAGGTTGTTAAGACTGAAGATATAGTGGGCTATGATTTCAAAGCTGTGGAGAACACCTCAGAGATGCAAGACCCATCTAATTACTTATGCAAAGGGGGAAAAAAAAAGTTACCTTCATGGTCATGTTAACTTTCCAAGCCTCAGTACTTGTCTCAACCTGTAAAAATTATACACTCATTAGCACCATTTAATTCAGTTTGGAGTAATTCAGCAGCCCAACAGAAGCCTCAGTGGAAAATTTAGTCAGAAAATCTCTTCTGTCCACTACTCTTATGCCTGAATCATCACAGACTTCTTCACTGAGTAGCCACACACACAGAACACGCTTACCTTAAGAGCAGCAACATTTCCAACAGTGCACCCCACATGGACCTAAATATAGAAAAATACATTTAATGCAATACTTTTCAATTGGTACAACTTTAAAAAGACATGCATTCGATGCGAATTCTGCTTTATTGCAGAAGACACTCAAAGCACGTGATTAAAAATACAGATTACGACCAGTTGTAAAATCTTAACTTTAATCAACACTTCTGCGGGAATATTGAAATTCCCATCCATGCCTCATTTAGCACAAGATGCTACCAATCAGGAGCTGCGCAGCTAACTTGCTCTACAATCTTCACCCCGTGGAGTCAGAACAGTTGGCATTCTTCACTGTCACTCAGATGTCCCTACCAACATTAGATTCATCATTTATCCACGGAGGTAAAAGACGAACAGTCGTTATTTTGGCCTTAGCTTAGCTTTAAGCTAGCTAGCAGCGTGCAAAGGGCACGTGGTTGAGGCCTGCAAACGTAAACTGCTATAGCGTAAAACTGCTGCCAAAACTTAAAAAAAAAACATTTAATACGTAGGATGCGCGGCCAATAATTCTCATATAAGTATTAAAGAGAAAATATGTATTAAAAAGCCCGGCATAACAAGGACTACATTAACCAAACCCATGTCACCCACCTGTGAGAAGAGCAACGAATGAGGAAGAACAGCGCGAGCAAGGCGGTTTTATAAAGAGCTCGCAAAGGCTGATGGGAATTTAACAAGTGGCTGTTGACTAGCGCCCCCTGCAGGTCAGACAATGCAATGTCCTGAGCATTAACTGGATAAAAAAAGACAATCATCAAAAAAAGAAAAGAAACAAGTCCCTCAAGACTGGATCTATACACACACACACACACACACACACACGTTACAATTTAATATTTAAAAAAAAAATATATATAGCATGCCCACAGCGGTAGACATCATAACCGAATTTTGAATAATTAAATTATGACATTTGAGTGATATTTGATCTAAACAAAGTTGATTTAAGTGTCATTGATGTAATACGAGTTTTTATTTATTCCCGTTATTGTAAGCATGCCAACGAACCATCGATTGGGTTCAGGTCTGGTGACTGTGGAGGCCAGGTCATCTGGCGCAGCACCCCATCACTCTCCTTCCTGGTCAA
>JBAMHV010000015.1:14888632-14903538 GCA_037177535.1 Pseudomugil gertrudae | reverse complement strand
ATCTACAGTAACGGCACACATAACTGAGACAGCAACTTTTAGTACGGTGCGCCTTGTGGTCGTGAAAATACGGTAATTGGTTTAAATGTATTTTGCAAAAAAGTTAGCAAATTCATCGTACTTCTCAGAAGAAAGGAACTTTGGGCTGAACTGCTTAGAAGCAGTAAAAAAACAACAACAAAAACAACAATATTTGAAAATGCAGAAAGGAAACTACCTTTGTGAGGTCCATGCCCAAGCGAACTTGAGAAAGGAGATGCATGATGACGCTTTTGTGCTCTTCCACAGACTCTCCCTCACCATCATCATCGCGGTCGTCATGGCTATCAAACTGATCTGAAGAAGGAGAGAAAAATGTAGCTCTTCATCTCTGCCTTATTTTAAACAAAGTGTAGTGAGCTCAGATGTGTCTTTAATTGTCTGCTTGTACTCTCAAAATTAGCCAGATTTGTTAAGAACATCAGTTATCAGATTTATTTCAATAAATCATGCAGAAAACCTAAACAGACATTAACAAATCAACACACTGACTAATAAATCTTTGTTTTCAACCACTTTCTCATACTTAATTGGAGCCCAAAACCTAGAGTTTAATTAATAATGCTATATTTACCTGCATCTGTGGTGCCATTGGACATTGAGGAGTTGAGGGACTCTGTGGTGTCGGGTCGCTTCAGTGAAGTTTCACTGTCAGCAATGGGTGAAGCAGCAGAAGGACCTGAGGGACTGGGGGTAAGAGCAGTACACAGAGGAGTGAGGAAAAAAAGGAACAGGAAGTATGAAAGATAACGCGATTAGATTGAGTTTCACTGGCAAATTTGTAGCAAGTTTCTCCAACTAAAAACAGCTGACGCAAGATTTTTTTATGCACTACAAGCAGAATTTTCCCCACTTGGGACGCTGAAATCCATAATGATAGTGTTGCTTTCAAGCTAGAAAACAATGGATCATTTAACAGGAAGGTGGGGGAATAATGTACTCACTCTATGCAGTGTTTGGGTGAAGTGCTGCTCTGGTAAAATTCATCAGCATCATAAAACTCATCATCCTCGCTGGAGGAGTAGGAAAAGTCTGGCACTGAGTGTGAGGGAAGAGGGATGTGAGCTGGGGATGCAACGCCGCTGCTCGGGCCCGACTGTCCACTCCCTGGCAGAACGTCAGAAAATAAACAAGTCACACCAGTGCTCTCTGCGAGCATCTTCATTAAACCGCGATAAGGCGAAGAAACAATGCTTTTTGTTTTCATGCAGAATAGAGTTAATGACAACCTGTTTGTAAAAGCAGATATTAAGTGGACTGCTTCCTCTGCAGAGCATTAGGAGTGTCCAGCATGCAGCCATCCTCCTTAGTGCACAGCACAGCATTTTAAAACTGCTGCCTCAGCACAGAGACAGACTGAGAGCAACCTCTGCTTTAACACTCAGGCTTTTAATTTGCTTAATGTTTACTGACAAAAAGGGACAACAACAACAGATTTTTGTTTATATTCATTTCACCTTGTATATGATGATAATCTGACAGGAACCCGACAAGCAACAGTATTAACCCAGATTGAGCGCAGGTGCTGCATGCAAGAAGAATCAATTTTTTTTTCCAACCAGGAAAAACATGTGGGGGCAGCATAAACTAGCTGCATTAACAGCTGCAGATGTTCCCGATTGTGTATGTATAATTTGCAACTGGTAAAGCAGTGTCCAGCAGCTTTCTGAACTGAGAACCGCTGAGTGTGCAGCTACAAATAACACAAACACTCATACACAAGCTACGTACAGCTAAACAGAGAAATCAAACAGACTTTCAGGCTCAATAAAGTAAAATGAGGAAACAATGTCACCCAGTAATGGAGTTTGTGGCTTCATCACAACATGAGCACTTTTCATTTGATCATGTCAGTGTTTTAGTTTCACAAAATTGTATTCATATATTGTAATTAAAATGTATTGCTTGCAGTGTGGCTTAGTGTGTATAAAGTGTTTATAAACCAGTCCTTTAAAGAAGGGACAATGAAAAAAATAGTAACATAAGGGGATTAATCTTTTATAATTAAACCCCCAAACATGCAGGAGGAAGGATGTTAAATTATTTCAGTTTATTATTTTTATTTCCTCCCAAGCCTCAAAAATGCTAAAGCTTGACTGTTACCTGTGCTGTTGGGGGTTGGGGTCTGCAGACTACCCATCACCGTGACAACGGGACCAACAGGTAATGTTGAGGGTCGTTGGTCTGATTTACACACCTGAGAAGCGTCTTTCAGTTTGAAAAAAGAAAGCAGAAAGAAAAAGCAGAAGGCGGTGAAACCAGATCACAGTAAAACCAGCATCTCATCAAATGTGCCCACAGCCCTAGGGAAATGATGCGAGGCAAAGGCTTCATTTGAGAGAGGGGATTACACAGTCGATTAGGAGACCAAAATTAGAACAGCCTACTTCACACTGTTCATTTTCACAGTTTTTAAACAGTCTAGTCAGAGTTATTTGACCAAAACAGACAACAACGTGTCAGACCTGAGCCATGCCATTAAAATAATGCTCTCAGAGAATTAAAATAGATAAATTAAACATATAAATAAATACATTTAATGCCAGATGTGATTATTTTCAATCAGGCTTTGCAGTTAATTTAAATCATCAGAGGAACATGAATCAAAACTGACAAACATGATCTTATGGGAACTTGCTTCAGGTTGACACACTCTTTACTACAACAAAACTAAATTAAGATGATGGTGAGGAACAGATCATACTGTCTGGATGGTAAACTACAGGTAAAGCATCAAAAGTAATTTCCTGCAATATGCTGCAGGGGCTGCTCTGTACAACAGGGGGAGCTGTTGCTAACAGAGCATACACAACATCAGTACATTAAGCACATGGCTTACACAGCTTCCTCGTACCTGTGGGTAGTGTGGTCTGTGTTGGCATTATGGTGCTGACTACAGGGGAGTCCAGAGGGGGTTGGTAGATCCCATCCACTGGGTTGATGGTGCTCTGGAGAAATAAAGGCAATAATAACATTGAAATTAACAACAAAAACTTGCCTGACAAAACACAAAGATCCCTCGTAGCGCAATCGCGCACCCATGCCACTGCCTGCTTACCAGCTTTAGATGCTGTATAAGAAAATGTTATCATCTTTCACCATGTATGCGCAATGTTAGCAACAATGAAACAGATAATGTAAATTCTCACCAGGTATGGGACAAATCATGTGTAGAAATTATACATCAACTGAATGATACACCCCTAAAAATACACCCCAAATGCTGCAGCCATACCAGGGATGATGATTTCCTTTCACTTCATGTCATGCAAAGAATGTAAGGAAGTCCCACTAATGAAATCCATGCTTTAACAACAACACTGGCCACTGGCAGAAACTTTACAATAAACTAACATCTTCTGCTGAACTCTAAATAAGTCTAGTTTAAATAGGAGTTAATTAACTCCTCTGTGCAACAGTCTGAGTTTGTCGCATATTTAAACCTCTTGATTTCCCTGATGATTAGGTAGATCAGTGTGCACTTATCTGGAGTGGCCTGACCTCAATAATGTCACCTTTACATTATGCATCCATGCATTTGCATACAGACACACCAATACGTCCATTTGCTCAGTGCAATGGGGGTCACTGTCACCAATAACTCAGCAGAGAGCAACACTGACAACAAGCGCTAAAACAAAAACACATCGACCCATATTTTCAAACAGCTTACCCCCGGGGCTCTTGGTGGCACTGAAATGGGTTGCCATTACTCACACCTGAGCTGCAGGGACTTTTACAGCTCTATGGAAGTTTTGAGATCAGAGATTACCCAGAACAGGCAGAGTGAATCAGAACTATGACTGTGCATTTAGATAAGGTAAAGTGAATTGATAATTGCCTCTGCTTCCTCCTTTGATATGAGATTAACCCTGGCTTTTCTGTATTTTTTATACAAAGATGACAGTCTTTTAAACATCCTGAACAAAGGTTGATATTGTCCCTCTTTGTTAAACTACTCCAATCCATTTAGCCACCTTGTCCCGCTGCTTCATCCTCTTTGCGCTGGTGAGTGCATGCCTCAACCACGAGCCTTTAAAAAGCAAAGCTAAGTTGAGGCTTGCCAATTATAGTCGATATTATAAATATGGGTCTGTTATGATGGGGCCAGGCAGTTTGTGGCTTTGGGGGCAGGACAGAGTGCACAAGCAGATGGAGAAAAACATCTAGGCACACAGAAAGAGCTACAACTCACATGGACTTGAAAAACCATGTCATGATTGATCTAATTTTCAAGCCAATGCAATACTCCTACAGCTAGCAGCTCTCACAACACGGGAACCCGAGGCCAATCAGTGTAGAAATTATTTTGACAGACAAATACTGATTAGATTTTTTAAACAGGGTCAACAAACAATGCAGCCTGTGTTTTAGGCAAAGAGCTACAGTGCATTTATCACTTACGCCATGTAATAGGAACACATACAACGTGACAGACATTCAAATGTGCTAAAGCTGCAAAGATTCCCAACCATAAGCTTACAGCATATACAACATGCAGATATAGAGACAGAAATACTAAAGAATAAAACTGTGCTTAATGACTATCTGATTAAGGGAAGACTCCTACTGTATGAGAGATTCATGCACCAGGAACCACGCTACAGATTTTTTGTGCTACATACTGTTATCTACAAACCGCTAACATTTTCCAAAGCATACAGAAAGGTTTTAGATTGATTTTCTGCTACCCAGTTAAACATCAAGTTCTGAACATTGCTTACCTCTTTGCCATGTTTTACCATCCATCAGCACTCACATTTCTGAATTCCATCACAGTGGACTAAAAATATAAAAGCTTTTATTGTCTTGTGCAGATGTAGCATTATGCTCATGGAAATCCTGTTTGGAAACACTCCATCACATATCCTCTTTGACTCATTGAGAATTAGTCCCTGAAAGCTCTGCATTTGCAGGATATGATCTCTGTAAAACCATGCTGACTCAATTATTAAGCTGTGTGGACATACATGAAAATACGATTGGTTTTGTTTTCTGTTCTATTTAAAGTTCATCATTCAATACACAAAAGAGGTCAAGTTCTGTGTATGCACTGGTACTGCAATGTTTGTAATCATCATCCAAGTAAAAAACATGGTTCCACTCTTCTGTTTTATCTCAAAAAGAGCTGTGAAAATGGAGTGAACTGTGTGCAACATGAGAAACTTAAACATCTGCAGGGAATGTTTTGGAAAATGGTGATAATGTTACATAAGCACGTGGTGGTTAAAGCATGCAGAAACACTAGTATGGCCTTGGACTTGAACACAATGCACCTGCAGAGCCTGCAGAGTGCTCTCTGGATGAGTTTCCTGCCATTAGTGTTCAGAAATTCAATAAGCAAGCAGTTTAAGCAGGATAAATCAATGGCGGACTAATTGACTCAAACTTGTGAGCAAAGTGATGTGCAACACTTTACACGAGGTAACGCGTGTAATCCATATAGACAACAGTTTGAAAACTGTGCAGGTAACAAACTGTTCTGATGAAAGAAAGGATAGTTCCCAACTATAGCTAAAGAGAGTTTAAATCTCAGATTACAATCAGGAAAGTAATGACTTAATCAAGAAGAGAGCAGTGGCAGACATGAGGGAAAGAGCTTAAGGTAGAGCTTATCTCCAAATTACATGGCATGCACTATAGATCTGATTCATCAGCTTTTCTATAAGGAGGGTGTAAATGGTGCCAGAAGAGAAAAAGTTAACAGTTTCTTTCAATTCAGTTTGGTTGCCATGGACAAAGGGTGTTTAAACTTACTATAAGTCCGTTTGCGTGTTGCTGTTCGTTACTTTGGTCCTTAAAATTTTAAGAAGACAGTGTTAGACTGCTTGTGTAGGAAGATTTATAAGTCATTTAAACAAGCATCCCGAGTAAGATTCTTCTAATCACATAGAGCTTCGTTTTGCTCCCCACATGCAGCGATCCTTTCATCACATGGTAAAGCCCTCATCATTCCCACGGACAAAAAAAATCTCCCAAAACCAATTCGTTGAAGTGTTGATTGTTTAAAAAAAAAAAAGAAGAAAAAGCAACAAGTCCCACCTAGCAACCATGTGAAGCAGAAACAGCAGTACCACTTCCTTTCAGAAAGGAACATGTGATGAAACAAGTGCTGGCTACACCCTCTACATCCACAGACCCTGGTAGCAACAGTAAGCTGGGAACTACCCCAGCGACCCAAGGTAACATACGTATGTGGTGATCATAATGAAATGACAGGACAAACTACTAAAGGAGAGTCAAACATACAACAAAACATGTTTACCTTGGCAATTTGAAGCAGTACAATACAATGCTTGATGGACTCTACCATACTCTGAAAGAGAGAGACAAAAAAAGCAGGAATCCATTAATAAGGAACTCAGTTCCACAAACAACGGGGGAGGAAAGTGTGTTGCGTTCTTACTTACACAAGTAGTCTCTTTCAAGTTTTCTATTTTCTGTCAGAAAAATAAGAACAGAAAGAAAAGTGGGTTTAAATTTCCAAAGCAAATTGTAACAAAGACGATCAGGTCTGTAAGCAAAGCTCTGGGGGGGACACGCACAGTTGCTGCAACTTTGAGGGTTTTTTTTTGGGAAATGAGTTTCAGTGACCAAATCCTGATATTAAACCTAGAGAGGAAGTGCAAACAGTCACATTGCTGCTAGTAAAGAAAACACACCATGCACACACCATTACTGAAACTGAGCTGCTTCCTCCATCAAAACTGAAAAGCTCAATTATTTTTATTGTTACGATTTCTATAAAAGAACCAGAGCGTGACAAAAAGTCCCTAAGGCAATTACAAACTATTATAGATGCAACAAACCGGATAAAAATAATCACACTCGTCAATATTTCAGTTAAAGCTGAAAATCTGAATGAATAAAAAGCTAATCGGTTTGCTGAGGAAGCATTTACCCATCACCCTAATCAGAAAACACACCTTACAACACACCAGTGTGGCAGTTTTATTGTGAAATCAGGAAACGTTTCACGCTATAATAAAAAGTTTTACTGGAAAAATAACGAAAATCTATTATGTTATAAAGTGACATATTTTGCAGTGAACTCGTGGAAAATAAACCGTATTCATCTCTAAATGAGGAATCTGTGCACGTGGCAGATCAGTAAAAAGCTTAATTTACCAAATGGGATGAAGGTGATGGTGACACTGGAAGACACTGTAATAAACCAGACAGGAGTACATCTTTACACCTTAATTCTCCCTGCATATACCGTAGCCTGTACCAGTTAGTTACCAGTTAAGTAGATGTCAGATTCCAACAAGACCACAGGAATAACCACCGGTACATGTTTACCAAAGCAACACACACACACACACACACACAGGTGGCATGTGACATGTTGCTCGTAACTGTCCCGCATTCTTGCGTGTGCATCAAATCAGAGTAGAACAATTCCTCTTTGACCAAAACACCTGAAATGTTTCTGCTTGACAAGAATAATTTCCATAAAATCTATTTTGCTCCAGTATTTCTAACGTGTAACATCTGGACAAGGTACCTTTTGTGTGCATGTTCCTGCAATAAAAGTTCAAAGTTTCTGAAAGAAAAAAACCCTTTTTTGTTAGAACGTGATTTTCTATCTAGGTAACAGCTACGCTGCTGTTGTTTTAGGTCAGTTTTTCTATTCCTTCTTTTATCAGCTATTTTAGCCTGCTATACCTTTTAATCTCACAAGTAACTGTGACAAATAATTATGTTCTCTTCATTGAATAACACTGTTACCTTTCATTCATTTCAGTGTTGTTAAGTTGACCATTTAAATGCAAAACTATTCTCAATGATTCTGTGCTGTTGAGCTTAGAAACTAAAACCATCTTATTTACCTTTAATAGAGGTTGAATAATAATGTCAAGCATAAGAATGTAAGCTCATGATTATAATACACAGCTGGTTTAGTTGAGTTAAACTATTGTAAAAGGAGGGTGCATTGATCATAAAAGATGACTAATCACTTGAGAAACCTTCATTTAATTTAGCCATTTTTATTATGATAATGGGAAAGATTGAGGTCAGCTCAGATTCACGTTATGAGGTGATCAAAACGCACCAACATTAATATGGTTTCCAGCCTTTTACACAAAAAAGGTGAATAGTGGGTGTAAAACAGAAAAACAAACATGGAGTCTGAAACTTTGGCCTGAATTGTGAAGATTAACACAATTCAGAGGAATAACATCTAACTTCAGAGGAGCATAGTAATGACTCCCTGAGTCTGTAAGCATACAAGCATGTGTTTAATTCTGCATTTCAGGATCAGCTAATAATGAGAATAAATGGTTACAGCCTCGTCTTCCGAACCACGTAGTCTGCCAGATGACCCGTCAGTCAGATCAGGATGTGTAAGGGTGGAGGTTGATAAAAGTTTTGCTACGAATCCAGATTCAGATTATGATGCAATTTATTTTTGATAAATACAACCGATTCAGAGGGCTGAGACATGGACAGCACCGCACGGCTGGTACTCACTCTGCGTGATTCATCCTCTTTGCAGTCCTTGATCTTCTCATCAAACAGCTGTTTTTCAAGCAAACGTGAAAAAAGGCAAAAGAGACACAATATGAGAGAGGATTCCTCAGTTAGATCATGTGGAAAAGAATCAGATGCTGAATGTGAAGCTTTAAATCTGGCTTCAGATGCATAACAGGAAGGACACTTTAGTTCAGCTGCTCTGCGTTAGAGGCAATGCTGTTTTATGCTTCGTCACCTTGCCACCACAAATCAGACTCAATAACTTCTGCCATGTTTATACACAAACACTAAATCATAAAAAGACAGAAGTAAGCAGTAGACCATTTCTATCAAGCAGAATTTAAAAAAAAACTTCAGTTTCTGATCATCTTCCATGTGTCCATATAAGGTTTTATGGAAAATCCTACCTTTATCTGGTCAATCAGAATCTGTAGGTAGGCGTCAGCTTCAGCGAGCTTCTTGTCAAAATCTTGAACACTTGGAACAAATCCTGTCTCGGCCTCCTGTGGACAGGAACACAAATCTAAGCATTAGTGGACCACTAACAAAACTCCTGGTAAAAAGCCCTGTTCAGATTTGCATATTCAAAATAAAACAAGCAACCGTAGTCAAGAGGGATATGGATTCACACTCATTCATAAAATGATGGCTGTCTTCTTGCCAGATTGGCTTTGTAAAGCATTCTCTCAAAATGGTGGACAGAAACGTCAACAGTTCAGCAGAAACTTCCAGCAACGTGCGGCACTAGGTGAGATTCAGTGTGAATAGTATTGTTTAAAGGTTGGCTGACCTGAAAGGCCTGCAGGTCTGTCTGCCTGCCTGGAGGCCAACACATTTCAGGCTTCAACAAAACCAACTTAAAACCGGAGATCTGAGCCACAGAAGGCCTGTGTAAATGTAATAAAGTGCAATCTCATTTATTGTTTGTTAATTAACTCCCTTTAACAGCCAACAGATTCAAAACATGCAAACACATTTCATTACGCAACATCCATTAAACTGTAATGATGAGACGACTGGCTACACAGATGTGACCAGGCATTGGTCTCCGTTTGGCCGAGCTCACCCAGGCATCCGGAACAATCCAGTAGGTTGTGACACAAAAACAGAAGAATGAATACACAGACAAGACTTCCTTAAAAAAAACCAACAAAACAATCCATATGTAGTGAGTAATGAGTCTGTCAATAGCAAGGAGACCCAGCATGAACGACAACACAATAAGAGCTCTATGTCGAGCCAGGTGATTCATTAGATGACCAACACAGCATGTGTCAGAGCAATTTACTGCAACACAGCAGTTCCACCTACATGGAAAAACACAGCACAAACTCTTACATGCAGTTTGGAGCATGAAGCAACCAAGCTAGATCCCCGAGATGTTACTGAAATGCATCAAATCTTTATCAAACCGTGTTTGCTGCTGCTTTGAATTTGCTGCGTCGCGCGCTCTTCGCCTCTCTTCTCCCAACTCCCCGTGATCTCATGGGAATGTGCAGAAAAGCCATCCACCCTGCTACACTCTGACCTGAGACTTGCTAAAATTTAAACATGCCAGTTTCACAGAGAGCAAAGTCTGCTTTAACTGAGCAACTGTGAAGCAGGCAACTAACAGGACAAACTTCCTCCAAGGATCAAAGGTGCACTCGTTGTTAGTTTAGTGTGACTACAAAAATAAATAGCTGGCTACAAGAGAACTCGAGCTGAGATCTAAACAGAGGGGATGCACATCAGAATGACTTACTGCTGGTTCAGTCAAAAATTGGGTCAGATGCCACAACTAAACTGAAGAACTGCCATTGTTCTGGTAAAATATTATAAGTTTATGCAAAAAAAAAAAAAAGGGGCCAACAGATGAGTTAGACATGAAACAGTGGGGATTGAAAATCTGCATATTTTCATTATAATAGTTAAGAAAAAAGTAAATCATGAAATTATAACAACATTACCATAAACAGGTATTTTGCTTATATCTTTTAAAATAGTCTGTGTTTATATGACGCACCCCTGTAGACAAATGTGCATCACAAACCCAAGTACAGAGGAAAAATCTTATACAGGGCAGGAAACAGAAGAAGCAACACAGATCCACTGTTATTATGCAGCGAACAGCACGTAACGTTTTGTTTGTTTTGTTTAGGAGAAGTGCTGCTTCACAGACAGAGTAGATATGTTTGGAAGCAGAAAGTCAGATGCAGGTGGCTGGTTAATAAACAGCCACTGCACGACCTTGTTATTGTGCTCGCTTCACAACCATTCAAGAAATATTCTCAGGCGTCTGCATCTCTGCTCCCATTCATTCCCACCACCCAGACTGTGCATGCCAGTCACACGTAGGGAATCTTTGAGCAGCTTGCTCAGACTTACACATAAACACATCCACCCAGTCATTTACGACTCTACAAACAACACTGCCCTCCCTCCCCCCCTCTCCCGCCCCCTTTTTGCCGTTTCATACAGCGTGACCCACTTTAAAATGCTGCTGCTCCAGCAGTGCACAGCAGCCGATAAAGTTCTCCTCGTTGTGGTGCTGTGGTGGCGTGTGCGTTGTACTTACATGGCACCTCACTCCATTGACCATGCTGCATCAAGCTGTACATCTCTCAGGCCACTTATCCTGACACAAGCTCCTTTCTCTTTGCTGCCACTACTCTTTCTGCTCACAGCAACAAACCGTCAGCTCTGCTGAAATTAGCTTTCTTTATCCCTCCTCAAAACAAAAAGAAAAAGACAAACACAGCAGCCTGCTAAATAACACAGCAGCTTTCAGACTGCGTGTTAGGTGGGAGTCCGTCTGGCTACAAAATATCCTTCATCGGCAGTCTTCAGCTGAGCTTTTAGTATGAGGCAGACAGAGCCGTGTTAATCCAGGACCCTCCCCTGGCAGGAAGGGCACACTTCCTCTCATACAGGCAGAAGCGAAAATACAGCAGACAAGCACCAACAACCACTCTGATTGGCTGGAGGAGCAGAGGCAGATGTTTGGCTCATCGAGCAACCAGATCCTGGGTTGGTTAGTGTTGTGGGGGTCACATGATTCTACGACAGCAGCCAGCATAAGTGCATGTATGTGTGTGTGTGTGTGTGTGTGTGTGTGTGTGCGCACTGAGCGAGCAGACACACGTAGCACAGAAGGATTTGCCACGAAAGGAGGGAGGAGGGGAGCAGAAAAAAGGAAGGTAGGAGGGAGGGCAAATGACAAGGTTGGTTATGAGGACAAAAGGGAGGTGCCGGGCAGATGAAACTCCATATCGATGATGAAAGGAGAGAAGATGCTGGAAAGTTTGCTTTAGGGGAGGAAAGCAGAGAGGAAGGTAAAGAAGACAAACAGTGGAAACAGAAATGAGCATTGGCTGAGAAAAGTCAGACTAAGCACACATGAAACAAGAGAAACTGGTGGAGGGGAAAAAAGGTGCCATAAAGCCAGCAGTTAAGCAAACAGACTTTCCATTAGACTAAAAAACCTGCCACCATGATTTGGCACGCATTAACACCATCCTTAAAGATGGCACAAATATTATTTCTCACCACTGAAACAGAACAGACCCAAAGCAATGTTCCAACCAAGAAAACATACACAAGGGCAGACAAAAACCCCAGGTATGCAAAGTCATCACGGGTGTTGAGGTGTATCACAGGATGCATTTATAGAGCTTATAAATGTATATAATCTGAGACCAGCACAAGAAACTCAGAACTGCTGCATTTAAGCATCCGATGCCGTTTTCAAGTCTGCTCTTGAATCCCTTTAGCCTTCACCTGTAGCATATTTCAGTATCAATTGCTTTGCACACAAACTGCAAACACTGCTGCTGACTTAGGTGTTACAAAAACCTGATGAGCAAACTTCAGGGAGACCTTCAGAAACATTGGGACATGAGTTACAAACGCTTCCATACACAAACAAAGCAATGGCCACGTACCCGGAGCTGGAGGGTGTGACGGAGGATAGTTCCCTCTAAGGCGTGGATCCACTTCTCCCGTTCGTCTGCATCTCGAGCTAAAGGAACAAGCACACCGACACAGTGAGCCGTGTTTTCCATACAGACATAATCACAAGCAATTACACACTAGTGAGGCCAGGACACGACACTGAAATGACATGAGTACTGAGGGGGGAGTAGTGATGAAGCAGTAACACATCCATAAATTTTACATGTCTGATGATGAACACAAAGTAGATGCATGTTTTCAAGCCATGTGGAAGTCAAAGTATAAAACTGACACATTGTTTTCCATAATGAGAAACTACAGAAAGCCACTGAAGCAGGTCAAATAAAACTACAGTGCAGGACTAAATCTGAACAGGACAACAGTTCCCTATGCCTTTCGTCTTTTAGTCCCAGCAACTATACATCTACCACATGTGAACATGAATCCAGGCCTTGTATGAAATTCACGCTGCCCAGTTATCCCTTTTAAAACCAACAATATTTACAATCACGCTATAATCTGCTGTGCTACAGTACAGAGAAAATGAGAACATGTTTATGCTATTTTATTAAAAGACAAGCTGATCTGGTTACATTCATAAAGACAGACCTATTAAAACAAACATTCTTGGAAGTTAGAAGTACCATGTGATATCTAGCTTTGATAAGCAGCTCTGTGTATGATGACTATGAGGAAATAAATACAAAAAGAATAAGTTTCAACTATGACGCTTGTAAAACTAAGCCAAGTGTCCTTGGTGAGGCAAGGTCATACTGCTTCTACATGTAGCCGAACCCTCAAAGCAAAGAGAAAAAACAGACATTAGAAAGCTCTGCACAGGCACTGTGACATGCTTGGCACAGGTATCGGTTACAAATAGCTTGTGCATGCAGGCTTAAAAAATAAAATCTTATTTTGTGTCTTTAGCATACTTAGATGAAAGACCAACTTTAAAAATGATATGCCTTTATATTGGCTGGCAAACTAAACCCTGTGCAAGAGTGATGTTCACTGAGCTGGAGACATGACGGTACAGCAGATGAATGGCTGTGCAAGCACAGAGGCTGAGCTGTGCTTCAGCAGAAAAGCTTTTAAAGACATTAAAAGGTGGCCGAGGCTCAGGCCAGTCCACTCAGACAGTGCCTTGTTGCCCTCTCACTTTCCCTTCAGCCAAACAGACTCTCCACTGGAGCAGATTATGCCAGATAATGTTGTTTAGTTATATTCAGGATAGAGACACGACGGTGGCAGAACCGGGAAAAAAAACTAGACTGGAACTGTATGAGCCTTGTTCTTGTTTTGGCTTCATATTCACTCCATGATTTACCGTCAAAGCCCAGGCAAGCTTATACAACTTAACATATCCACAAGTTTAGCTTGTTAAACATAAGCAAAGGCATGGGGCACATGACAACCCAGCCTGTTAATCAGGAGTTACATATTCTACCTGGTTGTACAACATTTAAACGTTACTTGTTAACACATAAATGGGAAAGGTCAGGCTGAAGATTTACTCTGAACACAGTATCCAACATACTGAATGTGTCTTTCAGATTTATCACATGTTGGAAAAAAACAAATAATTTTAAAGCTCATTAAAATATGTATTTTCTTAGAAAGAAATGAGAAAAATCCAAGAAAAGAGCTAAAAGGACCTGCTGTGAGCTGGATAGCAGCACCATCAAATTACAATAAAAAACAACAAAATATAAGCAGCACTGTTTATTGTTGTTTCCTCTGTACCTGTGCACAAACAACTCCCTGGAGCCTCCCTATGCCAATTAAAACTTCTAGGAATGCGACACACAGTCTTTCCAGCAGCAAAGCAATGTCCTAACAGAGAACTGTATGCAGACTAAACCTAATTACTGTGGACTCTGAGGCCTTTCATAAAAGTGGTACTGCTGTACTAAAACACCATGACACACTGATGTATCCACTCAGTCGCATTTGTCTCTTTTTCATACACACACAAATCTAATAATTACAGATATATGAGCAGAGCACGGGCAATCACATAACTGCTTTCACATGCACACCAAATACACTGTTACAGTCCTCAGTCAGGATGCCCTTTAATGCACACACAATGTTAAAGCTGTACCTTCTATTGAACATGGGGAACTGGCATTATGACACCTAATGCAATTCTTCTCACTGACACTAAACATAAAAACACCTAGAAAAAAAGGGGTAGAGCCAATAAAAAGTACTGCAAACATAACAAAAGTGACTGTGCAATCTAACTGTTGACTGACTTTAAACTAATAAATTAAATACCTTTTATTCATCCTTATTTTCATGCCTTTTAAAAAGCACATCTGGGGCTTTATCCAGTGCACGATGCAACAACAGAGACCCCTGACTGTTCAGAAACAGTTCTCATATGCTGAAAACAGGGGTGCCTCAGGGCTCTGTACTCGGCCCTCTTCTTTTCTCACTCTACACTTCCTCAC
>JBAMHV010000015.1:14841717-14878373 GCA_037177535.1 Pseudomugil gertrudae | reverse complement strand
GACACAGGAAATACAATCGACTTAATCTATTAAACAAGATGGACACACTAAACCAAACCCAAACCACTCCTGCAAAAAAATCCTGATTACAGTGCCACAATCCAATAACTTGAAAGTAGAATGAGAATTACCACTGTTTTTGACAAATTGAATGTAAATATGTAGTTATGGACACATGGATGTGTAATGTGCAGTTTATTTTCTTTTTGCTTTTTTTTTTTATACCCATCCACTCATTCTCCACCGCTTATCCGAAGTAGGGTTGCTGGGGCAGTAGCCTAAGGAGGGAAGCCCAGACTTCCTTCTCCCCAGCCACATTCACCAGCTCATCTGGGGGGATCCTGAGGCGTTCCAAGGCCATCCGCAAGAGGCAAACGGTCCAGGGGGGCCTCCTCCTGCAGGGACGTGCCTGGAAAACCTCACCAGGGAGATGTCCAGGAGGCATCCTAACCAGATGCCCGAGCCACCTCAACTTTTACCTTTCACCTCATTTTTTTTATATCCAAGTATTTGCCCCTGCTGTGGTTCTGCACTGAATTTTTCAGTATTCATTATAGTTTACCAAAAATTGACGAGGATGATGGGCTATCTTCATAGCCAACGGCAAAAAAATAAAAAATGTAGATGAAGTTTAATAGTTTTAGCATACCAATATCGACATTAAAATGTGATACTAAATATATCATTATCAGTTTCTAATTTTATAGATGTCACATATAGTTGTCCAAGTATGTTTGTTTGACCTAACTTGCAATAAATCCTGTGGCTGTGACATCATCAAACAAGTCTACTTGCAGGGTATGGATCAGGGAAATAAACTCGTCTGAATGTTTTGGAATTATTTTAAAGCATTAGCTGCAAAGTGAGCATTTACCTGAAATCATTTATAGTATTGGAATTTAAGAGTTTGACAAATCAATATGCCCCTATCAGTAAAAAAGCCAATATTGAACAATCCTAAAAAGTCATTTTATTTCATATAAATCTTTAGTTTGGGTATTACATGCTCGTCACAGATCAGACGGTGTAACACAAATTCATTTAGGCACCATATTTAAAAGAAAATACTTATTTTAATCAATAAACCTGATAATTAACATATCATTTTCAAGAGAAATAGTATTTTTGCAAGCTTAAGTGCTAAAATGGATTTGTTTTACCTCCTTGTGCATAACATTTTTAAGTGGTTGAAACAAACAAAACAAACACAATTCATTAATATCTTTATTATTTACAATAGACTTAACACTGATAAGCAGAACTTCACAGTAATATGTGAGCTTTAAATAAAAAAAGAAAAGGAAAACAAGAACACAAAATATATTTTTGTACAATAAAAAAGTTCATAATAACATCTGACATTTTTTATCCCTGTTTAGATTCACATATTCCACTAAAATGTGTCTGTGTTGTTTTACATTGCACTCATCCAACTGAAGATGTGGCCTTTGGTATGATAAAAACGCTCTCCGGGAAAAAATGTTCAAATCAGGGGGATATGGAGGGGAGGGGGGCGACGAGATAAACATAAAAACCAATGATGACATTCAGTTTAAACGCTATGGTTTTAAGTGAATGGAAGGCAGATGAAAAAAAGAAACGTTTCGTGAGCGAATGTGTTAGAAAACTTAAGCAAACCGAGGAAATCTGCTGTATTTCATGTTATAAAAGACAAAAAATCAGGAACCCACCAGGTTAGCAGGCCAAACTGGTTTTAGTCAATCATTATACAACATCATTGCCAGAGGTGTTCAGATTTCTAGGAAAAAAAAACCCCGAAGCATCTTGGGTTTGGTGCAGCGGCTCATGTGTCACTTATTTGTGTGGCTGCACGCACAGTTTGTAGATAAAAGTAACAACCAAAACAAATATGATCCCAGCTTGTAAGCATTGTTGTGAAGAACAAAGTGCACCTGATCAATAACCTTTAAACTCTGCTGTGATCTCATCACAAACTTATGGAAGAGAAGACACACCACATACATGCATTCATGAAAGGGTTAAAAGATCTCCATACTGTGATGTGCAGCAGTCACTGTGTCTTTCACATAAAATCTGCATTCCACATAAAAGGCACCAAAAATGATGAAAAAACACACAGTATGTTTTAATCCATGTAATATGAATCTCACAGTGAACAGAAATGAATTTTTCTCCTAATAGAAGAAAATGTTATGAAATGCATCACACACACACACCCCTCCCAATGTGTTATGGACCTGCAGTGGACAGATTTTCTAGTGTTTTTATGTAAAATATGTGTCTGTGAACCAATGTGGCTTAGGCCTTATCCAGTGTACTTTAAAATAAAAGCCAAAGGAAGAAAAGTAAACCATAAAAAACGTAGTTGTGTACGCTGTACACAGCCTGATGTGTTAAAAAATAAAGCAGCTGTCCCTGGACTGTGTCTAAGTATGACCTAATTTAAACTATGGGCCGTAATGGGAGAAGAATAAAAATAAATAAAAGAAAATAGGGCAACTTAAGGGCACAAGAACACAAAGTTGAACATGTGACCAGATTAATACATTCAAAGGGCATCATCAGATCTGGCTGGATGGGCCTCAGTCATGATTTACATCGCTTCAGTCAAAACATTTCCACCAGCTGCGGCCACCCATACATTTAGTGTAGATATGAAATAAATCATTTACACAACCTTTTTCTCAAAATATGTCTGTGCTTTAAAAAATAAAAAGAATAATTTAAAATTCAAGTTGATACATTCTAAAAAAAATCATTTATCTTAAATCAAATAAATCCATTTTGCTCATGTGCTGAAGACATACTGCAGGTGGTTTAAAGAGTTCAGTCCTGGCTGATAATGTAACGTAGGCCTCTGCTTTTCACTGTGGCTGCAGACAATCCAGCCCCGTCCATGCTCTGAAGGACACTTGTAGAAATACTGTCCCAGTTCACCAGTTCAAACCTTTCGTTTTGCCACTCTTCTTGGCTCCATTTTGCAAAGAAGAAACAGTATTCAATAGTTACAGCTGGACATAATTACTGCAATGCTCCCCGTTCATGTGGAACTGTGTTTCCGTGTGAGTACAAGCCACATGACAACGTGAAAATAAATGCTGTGCTGCTTAAGACACCACACATTCAGTCATCTTGTTTCACAATCATGGGAAAAAAAGCGTGATTGCTGCTCTGTATGCCTTTTTCCCTCTCTTTTCAGTATAAATGCAGTATACTTTTTTATGGGAATTGAATGTAAATTTGCCAGTGCTGGGCCTCAGGACCAACTGCTCTGCAAGTTTTCCTGTTTTAACAAACCCAGATGAAAATGTTTCAGTGACGTGCCTAAAAGAACGTGCAGCCTGGTTGAGAAGTGTAAAGAAAAAAAAAAACAACTTTAACCTTATTGCAAAATATCAGAAAGTCAGGGAAAAGCAACAGGAATGCAACTTTACATCTGACATTAAGATATGTGGGTTTGCAACACTGAAATGAAACATGTCCAATAGTTATTGTGCAAAAAGCCTTCAGACTTCAGCTACTAATGACCTCATCACAAGGTGAAAAATACCTGCATAATATATAAAATATCAATTTGTTAAGGGTTATTATGAATCTGCTCACACTCATCCCACTCTGCTCCTTCATCCAGTTTGCACACATCTTAAGTCGCTGTTGAAAGTTGGAACTGTAAAGAATTTTGGGAAAGGACAATATTCCTCCTTGCATAAATAATTCTGTTTTCTACACTTATAGGAGATACTGACGATACACTGAAACTCCTGTTGGAAAAAAATTAGACTCGTGTTGCTCTTACTGCTGAGACCTACAGATCATTTAATTTAGTAAAAGCAAAATAAATAAGATTACTTCTCAACCAGACTCTTGATGACAGCATATTGTCATTTCATTTGCAACATCTGGGTTAGGGCAGGGAAACATTTAAGCAGTGGGCCTTGAGGACCAGGCTGGAAAAACATTGAACCCCTCATTGAAACGGTTTCACCTGCATGTTTGGGAATGTCACTGTTAAAGCAGCTGATCATTCTACAAAACAAAACAAAAACACAGGCTTTAATCCAAAAACAACAAACCAGTTTTGAGATTTATAATGTGATCCTGTTTGTCCAACCAAGCAAATATCTGCACACATAAAGAACATTTCAATTTGAGACCCCAAACCTTTGTTCATGCTGAATCCAGACCCTCTTTCCTTGAATAGTTTATTCTAATTACTTGTGGTCACTCAAGACACAGAACACAATGCTAAACTGGGGAACATAAATCTCCCAGTTGATGATTCACTTACTTGTGAAACAGTTTAAGATGCAGGGGAATTCAGTAAGGCTGGCCACAGGCACCATCATTCTTTCTCGGTATGCGATAGGACAGAGTTTATTTAACTATTCTCTTGGCTGGCTACACACAGCTGAGACGCTTGACATTCAGGTAACAAAGAGGCCTTTATCAGGGCCAAATGGAGCTTGTAGCAAAACATTGCATGGCGTGATTTAAACCACATTTAGTTTTGTGTAATATCTTTTCTCAATATTTACATCTGAGAGCAAAGTTAGTGTCCACACTGGCATTTTATGTAGTATTTTTGTAAACAATATAAAAATGACATTTTGTAGTGATTCCTATGAGGTACTTTAGAAAGTTATCTCACTTTGTTCCCCAAAAAGCTGTCAATAAAATTAAACATTTAAAAACAGAGGAATATAAGTGAACGGTCTGGTAGTTAAGAGGTGACACTGGTGTCAGCACAGTGGCTACCTCTGTACTACATCGCTAATCTCTTTAATACAGCTATGCAAGTTGTCTACCACAGTGTTGGATCCCAAACCACTCAGTCCTCCGCCCCCTGAAGACGAGGCCCTCAGTTCCTGCAGGCTGAGCTCCAGCTTGCCGACCGCTGCTCGAAAGGCAAATTTGTTCCTCATCTGAGGGATACAGTCCACGTAACCTGAGCAGTAGTCTAGCAACTGATGGCCAGCGTCCAGCACCTGGGTGCTGGAGGTGCTTTCAGAGCTGGCATTTAGTGCGCTGCTTAGGCCCTCTGCACACTCCAGCAAGGCCTCACGGCTAATCCGGTCCAGGGGCACCCTCTCCACCTGCTGCCTGGTTCGCCGCAGTGCAATCTTGGAACCAGCAGATGGTGCCGTGTGTGAGGAGGCGGTGGGGGTGGCGCCATTGGCCATTTTGGTGGGAGTAGTGTTGGTGCTGGCAGGGCAAGAAGAGGAAAGGGAGGTGGTAGTTGCAGGAGGCACTTGTGGTGGTGGCACTGACGGTCTACCTGTTACTGATCCTCCTGATGTTCGCCCTGACCTGTGACCTTTTAATGTATCTCCATTTACTTCTACAGGAGTGCCGCTGATCTGCTCTTCTCCATCACCGCTGTAGGAGTGTTGAAGACTGCGCAGAGTTGGCGGAGGAGGAGGAGCACATTTTGGTTTGACTAGTTTTGGCCTGTCTCGGTCTCCCAGGTGCTCAGACAGCAGTTTGAAGCGATTCCCCTGAGAGTCTAGCCCAACTAAGTGGACGTCGGCTGGGCTATGCTTCAGTGTGGGGGAGATCAAGACCGGAACTTTGTGATTATGAGTTGGTGCACCTCCTGAAGCTGGTGATAAATTTGAGCTGGAAGTCTTAGAGGGAGATGACCAGCTTTGCTGCCTGTCCAACCCCCCACTCTCTTCTTTACCCTCTTTGACCCGAGACGCGTTTTCCGATTCCCCTAACTCCCCCCCAACCCCTGGTGCCCTAACCCCTACAGCAGTGCCCCGAGGTAGCAGCTTGGCTTTGGGCCTTTCCCTGATTTGCGCAGTCCCCTCATCCATCTTCCTCAGCAGAGCTTCTGAGGGTCGTGTAGCCCCATTCTCTGGCTGAGAGGTAGTGGAAGCAGTTCTCTCTAGAGGGGGCTTAGCACTGCGGTTCCTAGGTAAAGTCAAAGCCATGCGCTCTAGGTCTGGCAGTCCTGCTGACATCGAGGAGGTAGAATTAGACCTAGGAAAAGGTTTTGGTCCACCAACTATACTACTACCCTCCTCTGAAGAGGCCGTCTTTCCAGTCCGTAGTCCAAAGGTCTTTTTGATGAGCCTGGGGGTGAAAAAGCCAGCCAGTCCACCCCAGCTGCTACCACTTGTTAGCTGAGAGCCAAGACCTCCCCCAGAGGGTTTCTGTCCAAAAGCTGCCCCACAGCAACGGGACTGTGTTTGGGTGGGTTCCCCATGGGAGTGAGAAGGAGAGGCAGAAAACCCCCCTAAACTGTCTGAGTGGGGCAGAGGCGGAGGAGCACTGAAATCTGCAGTGGGCTCATATTTTTTGGTGGGCTGCGTTTCCATGTCCCGGAAGGAACTACTTCTCTTCGGTGGTGTTGGAAGGTTCTGTTGGAGTTGTGAAGATGTTGAGGAGGATGACGAGGAAAAGGATTTCTTCTTCATGAAGGAGCTAAAGAAACCAGTCTTGCGGTCTCGTGTAAATGTGCCCATATCCTGTGCATCCTCCAGAAGACTGCTGGGGGATTTATCCCGTGGCTGCTGTTTTCTGGGAAGGGCTGGGGAGCTGCCCGATCGGCCATCCCCTCCAAGCAAAACAGAAGCCCAGCCTGGAGAGATAAGAAATGAATGGATTACAATCACAAAGCGTGGCCAGGCTGAACTCAGTTGATGCACATCAATCTTTGTTTAAAGGTTTCTTAATATCATAAAAGAGAAATGGAAACCAGGAGCCTCAGGCACTTAAGTCTCTAGATATGCTCCCCAGTACATTAATGCCACTGATGCTAAATTGCTGCATGTTATAGTAAGGTGGAATATTTTATCAAACAGTAAAAGCATTTTTTTCCTTTTTGTAAGGCAAAAGGATTTTAAGAATCAATGGAAATTTTGAGTCTAAGCCAGTTAAGTGCATGCATATATTAACTCAACAATTTACAAGTTGCTTCCATTAGAGCTGATATTAAACACACTTCAGAGACCAGACAAGTACTGATGCCAAACAGCTTATTCTAATGAGATGGAGCAGAGTTACACAGCATCAAAGACAGAGAGACACCTTTTTTGAATACTGTTTAAATGAGTTTGTAATAGTAAAAAGAAAAACTGCAAACACAAATCAATTACATTTACAATTAAAAGAAAAGCACAGCCAGTCATAATGAAAACACCAGTTACACTGTATATACTGTGAATTAGTATTTACAATACTCTTCATCTGCAGTGTGTACATTTATTTGAATCTTCAGCTAATTAAAATATATTTGGAGTGATCTATTTGAAATACATTGTCAAGACTCTACAATGGTTAATTTATAAGACATCTTACAAGTGACTACAGACCATCAGTAATGAAACCTGGGAGCTTTTTTTCAGAGAAGTTTTACATTTTAGTATTTGAATATTCACAATGCTTTTCTGAGTAGATGGAAACAATAACCCCCAAAATACCCTACCTGGTTATTACATGGTCTAAAAAATTAGGTTAATATAACTTAAGAACAGTGTGATACCCCATCCAGGGTTTTCCATAAAACGAAAAATTTAAATATAAATGCTGTGCATGGTAAATTAAGCTCAGTCTTGCTGCTTACGTAGGAATTAAGACCACTACGCAGTCAGATGCTGCTGATATAAAGTACTTAAGTTGAAGGGAACAAGACTTCAACAATTTCCTTGGGAGAGACATGGCCAAAGTGGAAGAGCTTAGTCAGATTCAGAAATATACCAAACATATACACATATATACAATGAATCCAGACACACCTCACACCAACTGCTGTGCATGGTTGTACAAACATGAGGGATTGTTCTGCTGTCACAGAACCTAGATGCCCTGAGTTAGTACCGAAGTACCCTAGAGTCAGGTATGAGGCCATTTGTCCTACAGCCAAAGCTTGGTTGAGATAAAGATAAGCATAAAAGCATAAAACAGATAAACATAAAACAGGGCATGTCCACTTTTTTTGGTGCAAACGTAACACAAAAAGCCCCAGTTGAGGGTCCTAGATGCACTTAACCAAAAATATAAAAGGAGGTTCCTTGTTATATATGATTCCATAAACACAATGTTTTCTTTTATTGATAAAAACAAAATTCTCTTATTAACCAATAAAAGACAAGCACAGATACACACTTCAAATAGGTATATGGAAAACAAGTTGTATAAATAAATGAATAATAACACATTAATGAAAATACCCTGCCGGGGTTTGCAAACATGAGTTATCAGCATGAGCCTCGATATGGAAACAATGTTTTACAGAAAACAAGATGGGCAAAAAACAAAATGACAATGACTGTTTATTCATAAGACAGGTAATAAAAATAATGCACTCATGCAAAGGCCTTTAAACATTCACAACAAAAATCCATTTAAAAATTCACTGGATTGTGTAAACAACACTAGAGATGCATAAAGTAGATTTATTTAGTAACACAGCAAGAGTATCAGTACATAAAATACTTCCAAAAGGCTGGCAAGAAAAACAATCACGACTTAGTTTATTGTAAGCTGCGTTTTAAGATGGACTTTGGGGGATAGTGCATGACAATCTTCTTTCTCTCCATTATTCCCAGTTCTGTACAATGATGGTGAAGGTGGAACACACTTCAGTATTGACATAACTCAGCATTTCCATGCATACTTTGTGGTGTCAGATGTTTTGCTGCTGATTAAAGAAGGCTCAGATATAATTAAAAATGCTCAAACTTGATATATTACTCACTTTCCAAATGTGTTTAAACATTACTGCAAACTGACAATTTTTAGATCATCTGTATGAGATGATGCCACAGTGGAGGCACATCTAAAGAATGACAGATGATAACAGCTGTGATCAGTTTGTGAGGAAAATGATGGCTCTTCTTTTCAAACGGTGAGCTTGGCGGCGCTGCAGGCGTCTCAAGGTATCACTGTTCTCTGACATACCTGCAGAATTATACAGTGTTGCACTCAACAGGTTGGTAGAAAGGTGGGCATGCCTGGCTGTACCTGAGTGACTGTGTGTGCTGGGGTCAGAACGGCCATCCAGTCCACCCTCGATGTTTTCCTTGTTTTCGGTGTGCTTGTGGAGTGTGCGAGATTTGGAAGGCAACAGGGGCATATCGTGACTGAATGAGTGCAGTGGTCCAGACTGACTGGACGAAGCCGTCTTACAAAGCTCTTCTGCTACTTCTGTAAAGAACAACATTTTGTGACAGTGAGATTTTACTCAGATCCAAAAAATGCATCACCTGGACATTTAATAACCAATCAGAACATAAATCTACAAGAGCACTGATCATTATATGGACTGTTCAACCCAGTTGTCATTTCTTTTTTACATCTTGTTTTAAATCAATTTTTTTCCTCATGCCTTTTTATCTAACTTATCCATTTCTTCTCTCAGAAAAAACAACATAAAGTGAGCCGTTACATGAATGTTCTAAGATTTATATTCTGTATTTAGCTAAATTAGTCCCTCTGTTTTAGATGTTCCTAAAAGCCGGTTCTGAGCTTAAGAAAAGACCAACAGAAGAGTCATTTGCCATTTTACCTTCAGAAATGCTAGAATCATGGAACATCGTCTCAAAGGCTTGGTGGATCTCTGCAAAAGAAGGTCGATCCAATGGGCTCCACTGCCAGCCTGGGTCAAAAAGACAAACAAAAGTACATTATTACAAGAAAGCACAGCAACAATAATGTGTGTCAGGTGGTAAAATGGTACAAATGTGAAGTTACTTTTAGTTAAGGAAAGAGGCGATGCTGGGGTAGTTGCATGAGGTAAAGGACATTATATGTTGCATGTGTGACTGTTAGGTCCTGATAAAGCAAAACTTAGCTGTTTTTGTTCTTTATACATGATTCACTGTTCCAGATTTTCTTTCCTCTCTAACTTAACATTGTTTTTAAGTACATTTGTGCACAGCAACCTCCCTTCCTCAATAAAAGATGTAAATAATGTTCCTGTTTTGCAGCAGCCACATAATAGAAATGTCATCAATGTGTATACTTTGTCAAATATGATATCTAATCATACATGGTGCACTCAGAAATTATGCAGACTTTGTACAAGAGAGCTGGCTATGTTAAAGCTGCACAACTCTGATTCAGATTTGCTACTCTACAGCACAAATGTTTCTTTATCAGTCTTGTGAGAGAAACAAAAAGATCCTTCTTAAGGCAGTCAGTGTCTGTATAGAATTTTTAAATGCAGTGCAACTACTTGCTGAATAAATGGTAGGCAACATAGATGGTACTCACATGCCCTCATAAGTTCATAAACTTTGGGTGGGCATCCTTCTGGTTGCTCCATTCGATAACCTTTCTCCAGGAGATCATAGACCAGTGACAAATCAATGCCTGGGTATGGAGACATGCCATAGGTGGCAATTTCCCATAACAGTACCCCAAAAGCTGTACAAAAGAGATGTGAAAAATGGATGATCAACTAAGAGCGCGTTGGAAACAAATCTATTTAATACAAAGTAAAAACAACATATGCTCACCCCAGACATCAGACTTGATGGAGAATGTGTTGTAGGCAAGGCTCTCTGGTGCTGTCCATTTAATGGGGAATTTGGCTCCAGCATGAGCAGTGTAAGTGTCTCCTGTCATCAACCGACTCAGACCAAAGTCTGCAACCTTCACAACATGATTTTCACCAACCAGGCAGTTCCTTGCTGCGAGATCCCTGAGAGGTGAAGTAAAGACAAAAGAAGAGAGTAACATTTAATAAATGAAGAAAAGAAGTAATAGATACACAACAACACAGAACTATGCTGTTACCTGTGTATAAAGTTCTTCTTTTCAAGGTATTCCATAGCAGAAGAGATCTGTGTGGCCATGTAAAGCAGTACCACAGCATTCACCTCTGCCTTTTCACAATCTCTCAAGTAGTCCAGTAAGTTACCATGTGGCATGTACTCTGTCACAATGTAGAATGGAGGCTCCAACGTACACACACCTGTGGCCAAAGCAGCAGGTAGAAGCAATTGCACCACTTAGAATGCCTTGAAATACATAGCCTATGAACAATTAGGCTTAGGTAAGACGTAAACGTTAGATGTTAAGCATGTGAAAAAATGCAGTGAATTTATTAGAAAACAGACAGAGCTGCTGATCAATACTAACCAAGTAGTTGAACCAGGTTTGGGTGTTTAACCTCTTTCATTACTGCGGCTTCTTTTAGAAACTCTTCAACTTCCATAGTGTCCTCCTGTCAATGCAAAAATGGAAATCAC
This sequence comes from Pseudomugil gertrudae, assembly GCA_037177535.1. Classification (NCBI taxonomy): domain Eukaryota; kingdom Metazoa; phylum Chordata; class Actinopteri; order Atheriniformes; family Pseudomugilidae; genus Pseudomugil; species Pseudomugil gertrudae. The sequence continues at coordinate 14,867,193 of JBAMHV010000015.1, read as the reverse complement.
AGTATAAAGAATTGTTATACAGCATGTGCAATGCCTAACTGTACCAGCAGGTGGTGTTCTGTAACCATGCATTATTCACAGCTATATATAGTTAGAGAATATTTGCCAAACATGAACATTCGTTTCAGCCAAATGAAATAGTCATGTAGGAAAAGCTGTTTGAACCTTGAGTGTTTTGACAGCCACTGTGAGGTTGTACTTTTTCCACACGCCAACATACACCTCCCCATACTGGCCGCCTCCTAGCTTGTGCTTCATTGTGATGTCTGTACGCTCCATCTCCCACTTATCATGGATGGGTGACACACCGTACACTGTGGGCTTGTTGCATTTAGGTGCCGGGTAGTGCAGTGTAGTGACTAAGCCATCGGGCACAGTGGAGTGGTGGTGGACCAGCTCAGCCAGAGTGGCAAAACGGCTTTCAGACGTCACATACACCTAAAAAGGAGACACAGGTGTGATTAACATGTAGATTATAAATCGAGATCACTCAAATATAACTAGGTTACCAGTCTTTCAAGCCATCTACCTTTCCATCAGTGGCTGTGTTGATCCGGTAGTGGTACACTCTGCCTTCATAACGCAAAGATATGGACAGCTGTCCAGGGCTGCTTTCGCTTTCACGGACCAGAAAGCTGCCATTGATAAGAGAGGACAGCAGGTACTCAGCAGCGCTGCGGGAAACAGGCCCATGGTACCAGCTATGCTTCTCCAGGCTGTTCACTGGTGTGATGTAGTTGGAAGGCACCCAACCCTGGCCGTTCTTGGACCGTACTTCACTCCATTCTCCATTCTGGTTGTAGCCTAGCACACGCAGCTTCTCACCTGGACACATAAGAGGGAACACTTTAATGAATTTTAGCAGAAACTATGTTACTCAGAAAGAAATAGTTTCTTTTTCAGTGATGTCTATTGTCAAAATGCTCTTTATTAAGAAAGACTAGAGCAGGGCTAGGTCAACTCTGTCCCATGAGGGCCGCAGCCCTGCAGGTTTTCAATATATTCCTGCAACAACACATCTGACTCAAATTAATTACCGTATTGTTGTGCAGAACTTCATTTGCTGTTGGAACCACTTAATGTGGGTCAAGTGTGTTGAAATGTTGAAAACCTGTAGGACCATGAGTTATCGAGTTGACAGAGTTGAATAGCTCTGCACTACAGAGGACTTGTAGGACTTAAAAAATCTTCCAAGCTGTTGACATAAATCTTTGTAGAAGAAAAAAAAAACTAATGACAGATTTTTTAAACTAACAAAAGTAACTGGATTGAATTCTTTTAATTTCAGAAACAACCAATAAAAAATAGTTTCTTCAGCGGTCACCAGTTTGCCATAAAACCCTAGATACATGATACATAGCAGCACTCGCCTCTTGGTGAAACTACATCAAAAGACAACAGAACAGAGTTGAATTTAACTGAATATTTGTCAGAAAGGGCTAGGCAAAAGCAGGCATGTAGTGACCTGCTATCCATGTCTGCCTCTGATGTCAATGCAGGAGATGGGAAGGGAACAGTGATCAGTGCTTCAGCTGGTTGATGGATCAAAGTAAAAGAAAATGAATAAAAGAGGGTGACGATATCAAGCTGAAGAATTTATCTTTAAAAGCTTATTAGATGCCCAACAACGTCACAGGATTTTATAAAACTGACAAACAAGATTTCTCAGGAGCGTGCCAAGGTTAACAACAGAAATAAGATGCTCAGATCGTTTTTACTTTAGTGTTCTAGCTAGAATTAAGTTTACCGCAATTTGTCTGTTAAATAAACAAGTTATTCATTTTTCTTATTTTGTATGAATGTTGACTACGGGCCCTCATACATACTAAAATTATGTTAATAAGGCTTTTAGTTACATTAAGTTACATACAACTTTAAACTGATAAGTAGCTGCTATTTGGTTTGAGTAAGAGATTTGCATGTAAAATTGGCACATTACAACAAAATAACCCTTTTTTTAAAAAAAAGTTTGACTACCATGATGCCCTAAAAATGCAACCACTAACCATAGCAGCAAGTAAGGTTATCAAAACTAAAAAACAGTAAACTTGTAGTGCAGGGAGCTACTTTAAAGACATGATCGCCACACCCATCCCACCCAACAACCATTCTGGTCTGGCTTAGCCTGGTTACGCCTGGCATGAAGAAGAGACAATGATCAGTCCCAGACACCGACTTGCTAAGACTCTCTCTGTGCTTATCCACCTGTTATTATTACAGTTGAACAGATTTAATATTAATACAACATCAGAGGCCCACTGGGCTGTAACAGAGGAAAGAGCGGGACGGATAGGAAAAGTTCAGTGAAGCCTGGGAGTGCACATGTGCCTGTATGGCAGATAAAAATCTCAAATTCACTTCAAGACACAAGGTCTAAACATAATTTCCATCCCAAGTAGCTGCCACAGAAGTCTTAAAGTGATGAACACACTGCCACGTCTAATGCTGTAGGTGGGTTGGTGACACAAGTTGGTGTTTCTAACACAGTTAACAAGTCATTTGCAAATGGTTGATTATTTGTTACTGAAGGCTGTAGTAAAAGTCAATAAAATACATACACAAATCCAGCAAGAGTAAAAGAATGATCATACAGTCTCAACTGTTCATTATAGTCTGCATTATTTTCCCACTTGTCAGAAAATTAAGAGTACACAAACATTTGGCTCAGAGATATTTTATTTTTTATTATATATCTAAAAAATCTAAAGATGTATAATGACTTTCCTTTCTTACCTGCTTGTGCAATGAAGTATACATCACTGACACACAACATTCCTATGTAATAACTATGCAAATAATAGTTTCTAGGTGTTGCGGATGTGCCTATCCCTGATTAAACCTGGATGATTTTCCTAATGACTTCACTCTGCTCAAACAAGTTCTAACAGTTGCTTATGAAATTGTGGGTGAGACATGAAAAAAATCTAGTAGAGCTATATTATGTTGCTAGGCAGCAATGATGGGTTATATGGAAAGAATGCCGTAGAATAAAAAAATGCTTTTCAGCACATGACATAAAATCTAATTCATGATCTCAAATGACAACCAAAAGATAAACAACATCCTAAGAAAACAAGACTTGTGACCAAAGTAATTTTTATTTGTTTTTTTTTATTTCTTACCTTTGGTGATGCTGAGTGTGTTGTCTCCACTGGCAACAAAGTCATAAAGTGCAACAAAGAGGTTTGGGTCGCTCTCAGCCGCCCCTAGCAAGTTCTCCTTGGAGCTCCAGCGCACTGCCTCTGTCAGAGCTTCTAGGTAGCAGGAAAAGTTACAAAGTCAGCAATTTGATGATAAACTCTAAAACCATTCACCAAAATTCTCGACTGAACAATAAGACTTATACAGGCCAACAATAATTTAGTAAGTCTGTGTTACTCTTCAGTAGAAACTGCGTAAAAGTCTTTCATTCTAAAATCATCCAAACACAAATGACACCATGGCTTTAGGCATCCGAGTGGCAAATCTGAAAATCTTGACATGCTAAAAATTTGACTACAAATCAACACTTTCCAGCAGATTTTCTACCTGGCTGTCTAGGCAGAGTCACCTGCCTGAACCCTGTGTGGAGATGAAGACTGCTCAGAGCCGTCCACTCATCTTCAAAACTGTGGTTTTTCTGCAGGCACCTTAGAAGCATCACTTTACAAAACTCAGTATCTAACAGTTATATACGTCTATACACAGAGACCAGCTGTGTCTAGCATGAGCCAGGTAAGATCTGAAGTGGGATTGTTCTCCAAGCGAGTAATTGTATTTAAAAAAAAAGGGGGAGGGAGGAGCAAATGGAACCGGAGTCTCTGGAATGAAAAAGATTTGTGCAAGACGCTGTAATTCCTTAGAAACACTGATTAGTTAGTGTACCGTATATTGCGCTAAGACTATGACAGCAGCTGCCAAAGTTGCTACAGATCTAGACAGCTGCTCGTTTTATTACCCAGAATTGATTTATCAAGGTAAATAAACCCCTCGTGGTCTTCATAGTTTGCATTTCTACCACATTTCACAGCTCAGGAAATTTTATTTTAACAAAGTTAATATTACTGGTTAGTTGGTTTCATAGTTGGACCCACTTCAGCTGTTTTGATCTTTCAGTTTCTTTGTTTCTAAACATTTCCCAAAATTTGTTTCTGTATGATATACATTCAGCTGTGACAGGTCCTAGCCCTCTCCTCAGTGTGTTGTTCAGGGAAAGTTTGGGGAAGAAGAAAAGTATTTATTTTTTAATCCAGGTAATTTACTAATGTTTGTTTAAATTCTGGGTAAATTAACAAGTCTATAGAGGAAAAGGGGCTAAAAGCCATATGGGGATTTAAAAATCAGATGAAAGACAAACGCATGTAATTCTTTGATTTATTTGTAAAAAATACTTTTATATTGTATGAATTAAAATGCTCACACACTATAATGCAATTTAAAACAACAAGAGTACATCTATACTAAGTACAGATTTAGTTTTCCATGCCATTTTGAAAACTACATTGGGTTAAAACACGGCTGCAAAATTGTATCTTTATTTTTTTAAATAATAGATTAAATTTATATAGTGCTATTTAAACAGGCACCTTAAGTGATTGACATCAAACAGTTTTTTTCATTCTCTTCACAATTGTACTTGGTGATGGTAAGCTAGGCTTTTCTTCAGTATTTTTTAAACTGTGGAGCAAGTCTTATCCCCTAATCCTCCAAACGTGAGGACAATAAGTCACGAGAAATCCTCGAATCCCTTTGTTAGCTTATGTTATCTCTCTCCCATGTTCCTTCCTCTTGCTTTGAAACTACTGAGTCATTAAAACTACAAGACATCACCCTGGTTTTCGAAATGTAACTAACCGATGCAGGTTGAACAGAAAAAACCAAATTTATTGTTTATGATAAAGATACAAACATTCCCCACCCTGTACCAAGTATGGACTAAACCAAAACCCACTTTTTCTTGTTTTTCTGGCTTGTAGAACAAGAACAAAGTTCTCACTTCATATGGTAAGTACCAAGCATATGTCACAAGCTTTACTCTTGTCTGTCACATCTTTCCACACTTGAGTGAAAAGTAGAAAAATAGAAGCAGCAGTAGAACAAGACAGGAAGTTGAGTCTCCAGGGCTTATTCTTCAAAATTAAGTTATTGGCAGTTATTGTGGTCAGTAAATTTGTGCAAATATTTACTTTATCTTCATATAGATCCATTTATATAATACATATATAACATCTGAAAAAAACTTAAGGTACGGAGGCCTTTATTTTGCAGTGGCAGTGCAGTTACATGTAGCAGAAACCTTGTAAGCTACATATGTAGCCACAGCACTGTGGAAGACTGGCAGAAACATGGCATCCAATGGTCTCACTGACCATCACAGAACATTTATACATACTCATTCAACAGTGATGCTAACACTTAAGGCAAGGAGGGTAAACTTTATTTCTATTTTAACACAATCATTACACTAGTTAATACCACTGTATTCAGAAGCTATACAATCTGGCAAACTTTTACATCTATAACAACCATTTGAAAAAGTCTTAACAATTGCTACTCATTGTCAAAAGTTCACGATATGGTCAGATTAAAACATTTATGAAGCACAATCACACACACAAACACAGTCTCTATTCCTCCCTACTCTATACAAATATACACTCCAGTTCCTGATGTTGTTTCTCATAATTGAATATAGGTGTAACAGAAAATACACGTAAACATGTTGCTTGATGCTGCGGTGAGACAATATCTTTAGCAGTTAATACTACTCTGAAAAACACTTGTTTTTCAAAATATACAATACAAATACACTAAATACACAGTTATGTGTATTGAAATAACTTTTTTTCCCACAAACAATTTAAGTTGGGCAGTCAAATATTTTCACAACGCTGGCACAAATTCTTTGAGATAGTGAGATAGCATTCATCCATGTGACAATAAAAAAGCTTGATCCTTCTCTCTCTCTTTTTGTGTTCAATTATGTAGCCATACCTAGTCTATGCAAATATATCACAATATCTACATATAAGAAATGCCCACCTTTGTTCTGAAGAAGCATACACTGAAGTGCAGCACTGGCTGTGACCTGGCTTAGCCACAACTCCCAATACATATTCTCCTCTTGTCTGGTTAGGTTCTGACTGCAGTATGCACACAAACAGGTCTTCTTGATCCACTGATTTTAAAACCGTCTGTTTAAAACTGCCAATAAAAAACAAAAAATATCTTCTTCAAAACAAAAAAAAAAAAAAAAAAAAAAAAGGAAAAAAAAAACAAAAAAAACAACCACCACCCCCCAAAAAACCCCAACCCAAAACAAGAAAAAAAAGAAAAGCCGGAGATTTCAATTTTCTACATCACGAGATCACCCCAAAATTAAGTCTCAAAAGGGATCATTACAGCTGTGATTTGCAATGCAATGCCCTTAAAGAAAAATAAAAGTAAAAAAAAAAACCTTAAGATTCGATGTGGCTTAAGGATAAACAACCCTTTAAAGGTCCATAAAATAGCACAACAATCCTGGACTGATGATCTGAGAGGTTGAACAAACCTAAAGGCAAAGACTGAAAGGTTGGGAGTGAACGTTGGGGATATGGTATGAAGGAAACTTGCCCTGTATGTGACGCATATGTATGGAGCGTGAATGCATGAAGGCTGAACCAGTGCTGAGGCCAAAAGCAGATGGTTTTTGTCTTTTTCCCTTGGGAGAGGAGGTTGAATTGACCCACGCTTTCTCCTCTTTGTGTGTGTGTGTGTGTGTGTGTGTGTGTGTGTGTGTGTGTGTGCTTAGATGCACATGTAAGTTGGGTCGGGGACTAAATATGTGTGAATGTGCTCGACTACAACTGCTGCAGTCAAACAGAGCCAACTGTCAGAGCTCTCTGACATAGCTGCATATCACATCACTCTTCTAGAGAATGTTTTAATGATACAGTGATATTTTGCCACATGTTTGTCAAAGGTCTCAATTTCATTAATCAAATCAACACAGACTTAAACAAGAAACCCCATTACTAATTATTCACATATTCCAAATCGCACCAAATTGTTTATTTGGGGGGCTCGAGCCAGTCTGATTTTCTTTATTACTTTTAAATCTTGCTTGGACCAGACCCAAAACAAGTGCTGTTCTTAATGGCTGACTCAAACCTCATGTGCTGAAATGTTTGACTGAGGGAACAGTTGGCTTGCACAGGGTATGTCGTGTGCCTGCCCGGATGCCTCAATGTTTATGCGTGTGTGCTGTGAACTGTAGCACATGTGCGTTCTGAAGAAACTATGGCTTTGTGTTGAGCAAAGCAGAGAGGGTGTTTGCAAATCCGAGGGGCATGCCAAGCTTGCAACCTCAGGACAGCTGTGACAGAGGTGACCCGGCTCTCAAAACACACATAACTTGAAGACAGACTTTTTCACATACACACAAAAATCAGCAGTGACACAATTTCCCTGGCTGTCCCAGCAGCTGCTTGAGTATTTTGTACCTCAAATGGTCTATAAAAATATCACTACCAACAAGCTTATGCCAAAGTATTAAACACAACAATAACATTGCTTAAAGACCCTAATCAAAAACAATACTGATTATATCTGAAGTCCACAAGTAGCGAGGTAAAGTTGTATTTTTAGCTGCTGTACAATAAAACACAGCAGCACAACACCCAGAAATAACTTTTGCATATTGTTTGTGGTGCAGGGATAAATGACCGCCTGAATGCAGGAAGCCCTAACAAAATCCTCAGACAATGTTGGAGGTGAGACCCACATATACAAGATATTGCATAAGCCTATAGGGCAGGCCAGATCAGATCCTTTAACTTACTCATGGATGGAAAATGTTATGAAAGAATATAGGGAAGCGTTACAGACACATTGTGTGTGTGTGTGGGTGGGTACTTTTAAAATGGCCTCTGTGCTGTTCAAACTTTAGCAAAATGCCTTGAAAGTTTATTATATCATCAGAAAAGGGGACTTCACATTTTAGCAAAAGGTAAAATAAGACTTAAGAACATACTACAAATTTAAAGTTTTGGATCCACACTGCAAGAATGCAAGTCTTAGTTTTATGTGTAAGAAAAATGAGAGAAATCACTGACAAATGGTCCAAATTGGAGAAAAAATAAGCAGTTCAATCATACCCCTTTGTATCTGTCAAACACATGAGTTGTTAAGATTAAATAATCCTCTCAGCTATTAGTGTATTAGCATGCTTAATATTTCCACAGGGTCAAAGTGGGGGGAATAGAAGGATAAGCTGTCAGAGTGGAACAATGAGTGTTTAAATTCCTCCTTAATTCTGAATAAAAGTTAAATCCGCTTAATTAAAAAAATCATCATGTAACTGTAGCCAATGGCCAATAAAAATAAAATGGACAGTGGCTATGGTTATATGATTTTTTATTAGGATTAATAGTAACAAATAAAATAATTCTGAAGAATTCATTTTGCATTTACACTAAAATAGTACTTTCAAATTGATGTTTACATGGAAACATTTATTTGCCTTTTTATAATTGGGCTTTAGATCTTGGGGTTGGGAAGTCTTCTGATTGGACATAGGTCAGACGAGATTCTTTACAATATTTACAAACTCCACTTCCTGCTTCTTGTCTATTCAATTGCAATAGTGAAAACCACATAAAAACACAATGGGTCGTTATGGACATTATTCAGAATTACCCTCAATTTCTCATAGACATGTGAAATACACTATAGTAAAAACATTCACACATTATAGTGAAACCTTTCATACAATATACTGAAATATCCTCATACAACATACTAAAATCCTCTCATACAAAATTTACACACTATAGTGAAATTTCGTAAATCAAATTTTACTAGAATGTGTGAGGTATTCTACTAGTGTATGCCAGAGGCAAATTTCACTTGAAAAGGATGTCATTTCAGTTGAAATGAAAGTCAAGTTGTAGAAAAAAGAGCTTGCAAAACAAAGCAAATTGCAGAAAAAAAGTGGGCGTTCCCGATCGATTAAAAAAAAAACCAAAAACAATAAAGCAAGCTAAAACTTGTTGCAGCTGCAACATGTTGGGGCATTTCTGGCAACTCCTAGACCTACCAGAGTGCATGCCAAGGACTGCCACAAGTGACTGTTATACCAAAAACCCCACTCCTGCCACAAAAAGCACTCATTCCACAAAGAAAGGGATAGCTAAATAATATGGGTCCAAATGTCTGGGAGAAGAGTGTGCCATAATTTTTTTAATTGCCTTTATCAACAGACTGGAACAAGCTATGGGTAAGTTTTTAAGGATAGTTAACATGAGTAGTTAATGGCATATACCATACAAGTGGCTTTCGCTGCACTATATGAGAGGCTGCTTTTGATGGCAGTCATTTTCCAGTACAACACCTGTCAGTGTTTGCCACGGTGGCTGGCCACAAATAAATAAATATTTATACTGTGGTAATTGAATGTTCTTTTGGCCACTGCCAGTTATTTGCATATTTCCCATCATGCTTGGGGGTTACTTGTTCTGTTCTGCACCGTGAGTTAAGTGCCCATGTTTACTAGTCTGTCAGGTAACTGAACAAAACTTGATTAAATCATCATGAAAGGCTGCTTTATAAATGGTTTTCTGCATGCAAGATTAAGATAAGCTTAGGAGATAAAATCTGTTGAGGAAGTTGTCAACTCTCCTCGACAGACAAACATCTTTGTTGATACTGCCTCAGAGTAGTCAGTTGAGTTAGTTAAATTCAGTGAAAAATCATGTAGTCTGATGCCTACTGCAGAAAAGCTGTGATGTGGGCTCACAGTAGAACTTCATTACCTGAATGCACAAGAGAATCGTGTGTGTTGATGAAAAGAATTTTTTTTCCTTTATTTATACAATCAATAAAAATACAAACATTAAGTCAAAATGGGTTCTTCCAAAAATGAACTTATTTTGCCATCTCTCTCATTCCAATTTTCTTAACCTTGGTTACACTAAAACTGGCACATTTCCATTTTCCTTTCTTTCCCTTTGAAAGTTGTCCCCTTGTGTTGTGTTTATAAGTGGGAAAAGAAATGGTGATGAGGTGACTGAGTCTGTCTCAGAGTGTAAATGCTACACTATAAATTACACAGGCATTATGAAAAATGTTACACTGTAAGCTTCAGAAGTTTATAACAAAAAAAAGGATAATCAGAGGAGGCATTAAAAATACTCCATGATATAACTTGAATATTTTTATAAGATCTGTAGTTTCTCTACATAGAATTACACCATTTGACATTGCAATAATTTAAACGAGACTCAAATAGAGAGATATAAAGTTAAGAGAGCTTTATGAGGAAGAAAATGTCTCAACTTTATATTTGTCTAAATTAGTCTCAGACATGTTTATATAATCTGTCAGTTTATCAATTTTGTTTTTCAAAGTTTAGAAATTTGTCAATATAAATTTCCAAATATTTTATCAATTTCATCCTTTCAATATATCTACCTAAATGGTAGATAAATCCCTGTATGTTGTCATTTTGACAGATCTGTCACAGTCTCCTAAAAGAAGGAATCTCCAAATCTGGTCCTTGAGAGCTAGTGTCCTGCAGGTATTCCATGCTTCCCTGCAGCAACACACCTGATTCAGATAAATGGCTCATTAACAGACTTGTGCAGAACTTGACAACAAGCTGTGGAGATCACTGTAATTTTAATCAGGTGTGTTACAGTTGGGAAACTTTGAATGCCTGCAGGACACTGGTCCTCAAGAACCACCTTCCGGTCTAAGAACTATTAACCACAGATTGCGTTCTAATTACCTACTTCCCCAGGAAAAGTTTCTCTATGCATTCGCACACGAGCTTAGATAGGGGCTGATGTTACAAAACCATCAACGACAGTGACATGTACTCAAGCGCCATCAGCAACAAAACAGAGCTTGCGAAAAATAAGGTGAAAAGAAAACACCATGAAGGAGCTGGACATCAAGGAGGCTACTGTGTTCTTTGTCTGCATGACAGGATTATTAATCATGGACAATCACAACAGGCGGTTAACATTGAGGCCAGGAGAGCACAAAGAGCAAGGAGAAAAGAATTGAGCAACAGGCAATACTTCTTTGTTTCATAGAGGAAGAATGCAGCGCAGCAGACAAAGGACACAGCATGCACGTTTAATCTATTAAAGCTGCTCTGATTGTATCCATGTCCTATGAGTAAACATATCAGACGTTATGCTGCTAAAGGGCAGAGCTACCACCTAGGTCAAATGTGTTCCTATGGAACGCTGAAAAGACCCTGCTTAGAGTCTAAAGTGGTTCAGCACTCCAATCTGTTAAAATGCATGAAAAGTGGATCTATTCCTGAAAAGGTTATAGGAATTTATAAGGTTCCTACAGTCCGATCTCCTATGGACTGGATTTGGAGATACCTGCCTTCAAGTATTTGCATATTGGTATTGTGCAAGTACTTTGTGAGCTATTACTCACTAGAGGTGCAAGACAAAGATGCAAGTGTGGCATGTCGAACCAATGAGAAAGCTGGCTCACCCAGCTGTGGCCCTGTTGATGCTTGTTATGGAATAATAATTGGCTGTAAACGTGCTTCCTTGTACATGTGCTGGCAACAAAGCTTTGTGCTTCTTTATGTGAAAGCAGAGGGATTGGATGGAATGATGTAGGCAAGAAACAGCACTTTTTTCCTTCCATAATGCTTATGTGGCATTCAAACTGCAGTAGGCTGCAGCAGGTTTGCATAGTTATTAAGATTGCAAAGTTTGACATTCAGCATGTTAATATAAAGGTTTGTGAGAAGACAAAAACTTTTAAACGGCCACTCAACTTTGCAAAAGAGTGGCATCCGATATCACATAGAACTATTTTTAGTAGTAGATAGTAACACAGGGTATATAAGATACACTGACAGGGTGACATTTACAATACTGTAGTGTACTGTTGGCAGGTTTAACAACAATATTTTATAGTCAGATGCCCCACATTAACATGCAAAGGATTGAGGCTCAGAGCCTTAAGCTTTGGTTCAATAACCACACAGAACTCTAACCCAAATGTCCCGACTACCAAAAGTCAGAATACCAGACATTTGTGATTATACGGTAGTTAAATGTCTTCTACCTTTTTTTTTGTAAATTTCTGTAAGCACAACTTACTGGAAATATACCATAAATGTTTTAGACATGTACAGACTCTAGATGTGCCAGATCTTGTCAATACATGTCTTGATGATTTGTTTTGCAACCACTTCCCCACAGATATACAAAGGTGCGCTAACCACTACGCACCCACCAAAGCTCAAACTGACACTCTCATTGTTTGACTAAAGAACATGTGAACTAATCTGGATGACATAATATCTATTGTGTTGTTAAACTGTACTTAGGTGGAGGTTTTAGCTGCTCAACACTTACTCCATTCAAGGAAACAACTGGATGGTGTTTAACTCATACAGAAGTCATACTGAATTTACTCTACATTTTACCACAGCATATGATTAACAATACATAATCATTTAAATTTAAAATTAATTAAATTTAAAATGCCCACTACCGTAATCCTTTAAAAGAAAATAAACATCCCAAACAGATGTGAAACAGTCCGCCTAATAACATTTTGGTACATACACATATTTTGGTTTTATGGTCACACTTAATTTCTTTTTTGGAATAGTAAGAGAACATATACAAATCAAAACTCAGGTATAAATAGGGAAATGTATAATGGCATTTAAAATAAAACTGTTGTAAATTTTCTAATGAAATTTTCTTGAAAAAAAAAAAGGGAATAACTAGAGATTTCTATCTTAATGAATAAGTTTTCAGTAGAAGTGCACTTCCAATCATATATAAAGGGGGTGACATTACTGGGGGAAGGGATCTCAAATGCAGCTGAAGACCAAAAAACGGCTTTAGTTTTATCCACTTCTCTTTATCCATGTACACACTTTTATGGGAAGCCAACGTGTTCCCAATGAGGAAAGCTTAATGACTTAATCAATCTCCGGTTTCTCCTTAAATCTGCTGCCGCTATCAATAATGTCAGCTAGCCATAGGCAGCAGCTATACTGCAAGGCAGTAACTGTGTGGGACCTTGGCATGTCTGCTCTGTACCAAACATTTTGTAATGAAAAATCTGAATACAGGTACACGTAACATTACAATCCTAAGCTAAAATCTAGATTAAATCAATATATTTGGACTCTCCATTAAGCACACAATACATTTGAGGGCAGTAGTACCAGAGGGGCTTAAAGGGTCTGACTAATCAGCTGGAGGATGATTATGTTGAAGACTTGCTGAATAATTATTGTGAGTAGCAGCTCAACATTACACTTTTGCTAACAAGGACAGAAAAAAAATAAATGTACAACGATGAACACATTTATATACTTAGGTGTATTTCACACCCTGTACTAAGAGAGGGGAGCATTACCAGCCAAGTCTACTGTCTGCAGCCTACAAGATAAGCTGTAGTGATAATGCCAGAAGCAGAGTACTCATCCTGGAACCAAACCAGTGCCTAACCGGCTTGGCACAGACACCAATCCCTTTTCTCCTCACAACTTTCATTTTTCCCTCCGGAAAACCATTTCAGTGAAAGAGTGAAAACTGTTATTTCATTGGAGGACATTACAACAATTTGGCTAGATTTTCCAAATAAGTTTAAAACACTTGATGTTTTCTGGTTGACAGATGCAAGAGATTTCGTCACCATCTGCACAGCCAATCACTCTGTTCGGAATAATCCTCACCCTTTAATGATAAAAGCAACAGACTTGATGCCAAGTAGTAAACACTAGATCTGCAGCTTTGGAAACGGCAGATTAAAGCTGACTGGGAGCAGATGCAAGGGTTTATGTTGGCAACTGGGAGTTGAGATACATTAAATTTAAAAAGGGCAGCTTAAGGGGCTAAACTTGACAGTTTCATCAATCATTTTTTAATGAAGTACAATTACCTGCAAAGCAGTTATTTTATCTTTCTGTTGCGAGTAGTAAAAAGCTATAGCATGTTTGCCAAAACGTCTAAGGGATTAGCAGATATTTTACTCTTCTAAGACAGATTTGGTATTGAGGCCCATTGTAACAGCCAGGGTTCGGCAGAAGCTGGTATTCTGGACAGGAAGGGCTGATCAACTTAATGAACTGATGGAAAAGGTTCAGTCTCAGGGGCAAAGAGGCTAATTGTAGGGAAAATAAGAAAGGAAGGCACAGAGACATAAATTATTTACAGCCATTACACAGCTAACAACGATGCATTCATACACAAACCATGTCTCATTGTGTTAAAACAGTTTGCACAATAAAACTCTGCTTTTCCTTGCTTGTCTATCTTCCCATGCTAAAGATCATAGTGCCAGCTCTAAGATGAAAAGTTAGCCTCATGGATTTTGTCCTAATTTCTAGCAAGACTTACCCAGAGGAGGTGTATCCATAGCTCCTCCCAGTGGTTAATAGCAGCCATAAGCACTACCAGGGTTTTTTTTTATCCTTACATCATGTTCACTAAAAAATGTTATCTCATTTAAATTTTCCCCAAAGTCATATGAGTTTTACAAACAGATATTTCACTGGTGTTTTGATACCTCTGTTGGTTGTTAAGACATTAGCACAGAGTCCACAGAAAAGTGGATTTGTTTCTAATCTAATTTAACCCATGATGTAAATCAGCTTAGGTCTTTGAATCCTGGATTTAAGAATCTCACTTCTCTGGGCAGCTTCAAAAGTGTTGGACTTTCAGTAGAGCAGGCTCTACATGCACCTTGTGAACTACAGACAACATAGTCAGATTCACTCATCTGCTCCAATGTCTCTGATCAGTATAGATAAAACACACACAAATTGATCAGCAATCTTATGAGTTTTTGTTGATTTTATAATGAAAAAAACTTTCCATGTCATGACTTATCTTCACACTTTGACTCTAACAATCAATCCAACACATTTATACTTATTATGTAGAGAATACAAGTTTAATTTAGGAACCGTCACATCAATGTGACAGATATATTTTTGTATGAAAACAATAAACCGCAGTACTATACTACTGAGTACGGGTTAACTACTAACTCTGTGTAAGGTTTGTCTCCCTCTAACAATTTAAATCTCTGCAACCCGACAGTACTAAAAGACTGGAACCATTAATTTGGTGCGACCACTGATTCACCAGTACATCATTTGAACCAATGTTTCAAAAGGTGTGTGTCTGGCCAGCTCTCTATGAATCAGCGAAGAGAAGGTCTGCTCCTCATCAGTCCTTGTTTGGCTCAGTGCTTTTAAAACTGGCCTGTATGTCTGGATAAGCAAATGCTCCCTTACTACTGAGCACTTCCTTTTATCTCTGCTCCTTATCTTCCATGTATAAACATATGACAGAATTGGCATCATTTATGTAATTCTCCTCTTTCTGCATGTCTTCCTGGATGAAAGTTGCAGTGCACGTTTTACTGATCTCTCTCTTGTCCTTCTCATACCAACCGATCGAGGCAGATGGTTTCCATGAGCCAGGTTGTGTCAGAGGTTTTTCCTTACTGTTAAAGTTTTTTTCTTTTCCACTGTTGCCCCTCGTGCATGCTCAGAATGGGGTATTGGACTGAAGTTCAGATTTGATACAATCTGTTGATTTTCTTAACTAGACTATTTATTACAAACTGGCCTGAACTGATGTGTCAATAAAGGGCACTGAGATTACACTGCTGTGAAGTGGCGTTATTCAAATCAAGCTGAAATGAAATGATAGTTCATAGCAAATCATAATGCTTTATTACAATTAAGTTGCAGAAAATTTCTAACAATATCAGGTGATAGATTCAGCCTGTACAAGTGGCTGAAAAGAACATTTATTTTGATGCTGAAAATGTTTAAAAATAACACTTAAGAGACCATTGGGCCACTCAATACAAAAGCTATCTAACACCAGTGACTTTTAGCTTCATCTGTCAACCAACAACAACTCATTGGGTTTAGGCTTGATGGTCTGGTAGATGCATAAATGATGCTTCTGGTACTTGAAAGACAGGCAGTAACATAAAAAAGTATGAAGTCATCAGACAAACATGCATTCCTCACAACCCAACACCTTCAAATTATACGTGAGGTATGATTAAATAAGCAAACAATGTCATTAAGTGGTTATGAAACTATGATAAAATAACTACTTCAATTTAATCTAATTCTCATAACTTACAAGAGAAATGTTTTCTAAATTTGATTTACTTTTGTATATATTATTTTTCCTGGCACTTACGGGGAAAGGCTCCATCCATCCATTTTCTACCGCTTTTTCCCTGAATGGGGTCGTGGGGGGGCTGGAGCCAATCCCAGCTCACAACGGGCGAGAGGCGGGGTACACCCTGGACAGGTCGCCAGTCCATCACAGGGCCAACACACAGAGACAAACAACCATGCACACACACACTCACTCCTATGGACAATTTAGAGTCTCCAATCAGCCAATCCCCAGGGTGCATGTCTTTGGACTGCTGGAGTACCCGGAGAGAACATGCAAACTCCACACAGAAAGATTCCCGGTTTGACCCCTGCCCCAACCGAGGCTCGAACCGACAACCTTCTTGCTGTGAGGCCACAGTGCTAACCAACTGCTCCACCGTGCAGCAGAAAGACTCCAGACCCTTGCAATTCTCTCTTTATCTAGCCATCCAATAAACTTCATCCACAAAATGTTAACGTTAGTGTAATGACGGAATAGTGAAGCAGCACTAAGAGGAGAAAGTCCATTTGCTATTCAATGGAAGACTGAACACAGTCCAACGCTTCTCCACTTAAAGAGTCTTTGTTCTATTATTGTGTGCTTTGAAGAGTAGCAGTCTCTCTGCAGAGTGACTGTGACTGCATCCTGAATGCTAAAAAAAGGCTACTCTTGCCCTGACAGCGAAGAGAACAGAGCAGTGCCGACAGCGAGTAAAGCTGCACTTAGTGTGTCTGTGAGGACTTTTGAGATGTGAGAGCCAGGAATTGGAAATGCTTTCCATTCCCATAAGATTGCACCTTCTGTAGGTCCTAGCTCACTGCAATGGCAGGGGGGGGGGGGGAAGTAGTCTGGGACACCAATGGAAACAAAAAAAAATTGTGCCAGTACTTTTTCACATCTATTTTGCCAGTGTGAAACAATCAGCAGCAGATGGCAAGCTCTCATATGAGTAACACTTTATGTGATGATGACATATAAAAACAAATAGATACTCTGCCACCTCTGTTTCTTATAAACTTAGAATAGCCACTAGATTTTAATTTCAGAGCACAGCAAATTCTTTCAGGCTAAAACATGGTTGAGGAGCTGTAGTGCTGAATCAGGTGACTGACATCACTTCTCTTTTGTTGATGCCATCTATTAATTAGATATGTGTGTCAGGGGACAAGCCAGAAGTTAATATTAGATAGATATTTCCAAAAGTCTAGATAGCGATAAAAGTTGGGGGAAATAGTGGGTGATCCTAGTGTATTAAACAGTGCAGTCAGTTGGATGTGCTCTTGGTTTAGATATTATCAGAGGATGTGAGTGAGTATGAGAAAACCACTAGATACTGTAACACGAGCTTGCTGTATAGCTTTTAGTGGAGCGGAATAACTCTCCAACTTCCGAGGCAAGAATCAGCGTTTCCAAGCCAAAAATGATATAGCATGACATATATCATGTGACATAAAGAGACGTCTGAAGGAACTAAAGTTCCCAACCTCCAGTTCTGACCCTCCAGCAGAGCCAAGAAAACTTCCTCTTTTCACAACCATTGTTGCTTTCGAGATCATTAAATCACTAACAAATAACCCATCATAACGCTGTCAACGCTGGTTTAAAGAGCAATGTAGCCGAATAAACGGACTCCTTCCAGGACATAGGCAATTATTTAATATCCACTGAGCAAAATAGATGGAAGTAAAAGCGAACATTGGATGGCACGGCTATTTCCGCTAACGCGTCGTTGTCAAATAGCATGGAATTTGCTAGCGGGCTCTTAACAGCAACCAAATATAGAAATAAAAACATTTCAAGCTTTTACAAAGAAAACTTATCTATTCACCTGAATGCTGCGTGAAGATATTAATTCCAGGATCGGGTACGTTGACTGCAGCAGCCCTGCCTGGCGGTGCTGCGGTGCTACAGCCGGGTTCTCGGGGTCTCCTCCCGGCGCCGCTACCCCGGTTCCCTTTTCCCTGGTTTGGTTGGGGAGCGTGGGGTGGTGGTTGGAATCCGGTCGATGTAACCTCACCGACGCGGCCTACCTGCTGTCCCATCCCAGCAGTTTGGTGTGAGGACCTTTGGGACGAACCAAGCAAACCCCCTGCACACCTCTGGTTCACATTCCCCTAAGCTGGAGCCGCCTGGCCCGAATACTCTTCCTCAGTCCCCTCCCCACTGTTCTCCTCCAAGCTAATGTGAACCACTCCGTGTTAGCTCACTTCGCTAGCCTGTCAGCTAACGTTAGCAACGACCAGTAAAACCCACCCAGCCTGCTTGTAACAATAAAATCGCAACCCCCGCGTGTGACAACAATTCTCTCTACTCCGGTTATCAAGAAAGTATCTGTGCAGTAATTTACGGCAACTGACGAGCTATACTTGGTCAAAACGGGAAATAATTAAAATCGTTTTGCAGTTGCCCGGCCGCTGCGCGCCCCCTCTGACGCCGCCATCTTTACCGCAGCATAGAAGATGTGTTGCACAAGGTGGGGGTTCACCTCGGTCCCCTGTCAGCGCGACCCGGCCTCCACCAGCGTAGCACCAGTTCAAACCACTATAGTGGCAACAGATAACACGATTAGCTGTTTCATCCCAGACTGCGGGAAGAAAAAGTGCAAACCATAGACTGTATAAACCCGTTTGCTTTATCTTGTAACTCAAAATGAGTGTGCTTCAAAGAGTAATGGATTTTCTTTGTCCCGATTTTAAATGGTAAATATCTGTATACATTTATTGTGTACCTTTTAAATAATATACATATGCAAATCATATTGGAATGAATAAAAAATAGGAGACAATCAAAGGGCAAAGTACTTTATTGTTTGATGCAAAACACACCTAGAACCCTGTGTGGATATTTTAACAACTTATTTTACTATATCAGAGATGTCTTTACAACACATAAAAATAGAATTTAAAAAAGAATCTGGCTGTATAAATTGCACCAGACTGACTGTAAAGCAGAAGCTAAGTTCACAAAAATACATGTTTATCTTACAACAGCTTGGCTCCCAATGACAGATAATACAGTTTTGAAAAATTCTCCAATACATAAAGCAGGATTACAACTTTAACCAACTGGAGTTGGAATATGTGAGAAGTTAAAACATTTTTATAATGTTTTTATAGTATATATCACAAGTGAAACATCTTAAAAAGCAGAGAAGGGATCAAATTACAACGTCACTAAAGTGCCACCTTGTGGTCATTTCTTTATGTGCTGACTACTTTATAACTGGTTTTTACTTCACATCTCATTCTTTCTTAGCAAACACAGCTTCCCTACACAAAACTTGAAAAAGCCTTCCCCAAATACAATGATAACAAAATATATCTTAATACATTAGTCTGATGTGAAGATGACAAAAAGAAGAATACCTGCACAAACAGCAGAATGCAGATTTAATGCACTGATTATCTGGAAATACAAACTTTAGGCTTGTCAAGTATCACAATCTTTACAAATTTTACAGTAGTATTACAGCTGAAATCATTCTATGCAATTCTTAACATTGGTAATGAGCAAAACATAATATCTGGGTTTTCCAGAATGCTTATGTCTACATCCAAAGCACTTGTATGAATCACAAAGAATTATTAATCCAGTACTCTATTTACCATGCACAGCTGTTACCTCTGTTTTAACATTTTCCTATAAGGACTTCAGTATTCAGTGAACACCAAAGCAGTTTTCATTTTCAATATAAATCTTATTCTTATTAGAAGTGAAAATAAATACATTTGTTCCGTCTTTCGATACAACACTGAAATCTCTACACAAGGAAGCAGCAACTGCAAATTTCGTTAAATATTAACAATTACTGCACACATGAACAATGTTTGCACTGTATAATGTTTGTATTCAGCTGCCATGTCATTATTGCCACTGTGTTATTGGTACAAGGAGTGGTTTCACAGTTGATCAAGGCAAAGGGATACATCAGAAACATCTATAGTGCATAAAAGTAAAAGCTCACACGTGAACTTTTAACTTCTTTTTTGTTGGGTTACCTTTAAAACAGATAAGGCATCACTGTGACTTTGCTGTTTTGGCTTTTCAGCAGATCATTTCCCTTACATTCATACACAGACTCACAACCTTATGTGATATAAAACAAACAAACAAGAGGACTGGAAGCTATGACATTAACAGAAAGGCCTGAGTTTATACTGTTCAGTAATCATCCTCATTCTGAAAGTTTCATCACAGGTCAAAGTGGTTCAGAGTTTCCCCATCCGCCCTCTGACAGCTCCAGGAGCGAGGCTTCAGCAACTCTAGGAAGTTAGACTGGAACAAAAACACCATGCTTATCTTTTTGCCTCTGCTTGACAATTAATTAGAGAGTATAACTGAAAAGGAAACAACTTAATCTCAAAACAATGCCATTACCTCCTTCAGAGGGCAGTAGCGCTGGGCATACCACTCCTGGGAGTACAGACAGATTATGAATCCCTGACCCAAGAACAGGGACGTCCACATGATTATGTTCCAGATGGGGCCTTTCCTTTGGTCATGCAAAACGAAGTTGAACAGAACTGAGGGAGGATGAAGAAATAAAACAGGAGTGGAAACATTATGGCAAACAAACAGATCCATTTAGACTTTGATGACCCAGACATGGTTTAGCTAGATTCTTAACTTCATGTCCTTTCTGCTTTGTTAAAATGCACTGAAGTGTGCGATTATCCTTTTTTCTTACTTCCAAAGCACATGAAGAGGCAGAAGAGCACAGGGTAGAAGAAACCAAAGCAAACTGCAAGAATATACTCATGGACCACCGCAGACACTGTAAACACAAAAAACATGGCTGCTGGCCGGAAACGCTTCTGAAATACCTGGAAAGACAAGAGAAGGAAAAGAAAACGTATGCACCCAAATGTTTTTAGTGCATTTAATTTGATCCAGGGATTTTTACATTGCTTAAGATTGATGTACTTAAATGTAACAGCAGTTACTGTGAGAAACTCCACTCACCCACAGGATGTCCAGGTACACATAGTAGTACAGCCAGTCATGAACTACTACATTCCACGTGCGGTAGTAATTGGCAAAAGAAGTTGAATTCCACCAGTCCTAAGAAGTTTAATCGAAATGTTGTCAAACAACAATTACTGCTTTTGGCTAGCGGACATTTTCATAAGCGAGTGTAAGAGCAATACCTTGTAAAACATTCTGTCTGCAAAGCGAAGCATCTCAGCAAAAGCATTCAGCCAGCAGTGAAGAAAAGCAAAAAAACCCAGCAAAAGTACTAGCACTCCTGAGGAAAAAAAATGGGAAAAACACAGATAACTTTATTTCCCCATCCTTAAGCATGGAAAAAACAAAATACTCTGATGGTAAGAGAGTTTAATAAAGTGTCTACAATGTGTAGCAAGTCTTACCTGGCAATATGGAGTTGAAGACACAGAGAACCATAGCCCGCAGATCAAACAGCTGCAGACTGATGCTGTGAAACTGTGGGATGCACAACCGCACAAACACGTAATAGGCATAAAACAGACAGCCAAGTACCTGTGGAATGGAAAGGATAAGGTTAGAAATAAAAAAAAAAAAAAAAAAAAAACTAAACTGTTACCTTCAATTTCTCGTCTTTTAATAGATCAGATAATAAAAAAAGTTCTTGCCTGAAGGAACTTAGTGGCCACATAGCTCCATCTGATCACTGGGTTCCTGAATTAGATAAGGGAAAAAAGTTACCCATGTCCCATTCTGTGGAGATTAAAAATGATGGGGTTTCTTTGTTTAGGACTCGAGAAGAAATCAAATCTGGCACAAGAGAAACACTTACCTGGGGTACTTGTCTCTGTAAATCAGTGTGGGGGCAAACAGGAAGTAAAGATAATGAGAAACCTGAGGTACCACTGGGCAAGGACCTGTTGATAAAAGTGGAAACTGCATATGAATGCAAGGACAGAGAGCTTCTTTGCATTGGTAAATCATAATCATACATAAATCACACACGAAAAGTCACAGTGAACCTGGAAGGTTACTCACTTGTCTTATTTTTATTCCAAGTCAGGACTTTTGGCACATTCTCCCTCACAAAAGAGTGAGTTTTCATCATTAAACGTACCTGTATTTAGAAAAATAAGTGGGTGTTATATGTAGAAATACTAAAAATTGCCAACTGTGAATGTGGCCATCATAATCAAGATAGAAAATCAGTCCCCCAGTTCATCTACCTGTTCCATAATGATGATAAAGCAGGATGCAGGTGGTAAATTATTGGTCACCACCACGTATGTGGGCAGGAATCCCAAACCCAGAGCTTGGTAGAGGAGGAATACAGAGCCAAGCAGCAAACTGTACAACCTGGAGTCACCATAAGAGCCTAACTGGCTGTGTGACCACCAATAAAATAGGGCGTAGGGAACAAGCAGCACAGACAGGAACATACAGATCCACGTGCTCACCACCAGAGGCAACTGCCCAAATGCATAGACCAGCAGGTCAAAGTCCAACACCAATCTGAGCCAAAAGACATTAAGCAAAGACATCAAATGTGAAGCATTTGTTCAGTAAATACTGTTATGTTTATTCTAATCAACATAAACAAACGAAAACCTACAAGATGGTATGACACAGACGTTTTATAGTACATTACCTGCCTTCGTCAATGAAATCTACAACAAGTGTGCTCAGAATAAAGATAATGAGCAGGGCAATGAACATGTGGTAGATAGTCCTGATGTGGTTCACCTCGAACAGCTCACTGAAGAAAAACAGAAAATATGAACTGGGCACCTGCACAGCTGCAATTAACTAATTACATCATCCTCCATCCATGGTAAAACCAATTTACTATCGGCAAATGAAATTCAAATAGAATACCTTGGTGTTTTGCAAGAAATATTTAAATGCCATTTGCATCCTAGTATCAACTTACTCCAGAAGGGATCTGCGACTTACAAACTGCTTTCCCTGGCCATGGGGAGGTCGAAAGTCCCTGGAGAATAACACGCCAAAGAAAATAAAGAGCACATTAGTCATTTCATTCAGATTAAGACCCCAGGTATATCTGCTTTTACTCCACATATAACTTTACACATATTTAAGTCAAGGTTGTTGGATATGATGCTGAATTGTTGTACCCAAGTTTGCTCCTCTCTTTGTCTGATAATGGAGGTGAGAAAACGGCAGATACAGGTACTGCTTCAAGGCTTGCTGATTCTTCTATTAGACTGTCCATAAAGTCATTGACTTGGTTGTCAAACTGAAGCATCAGATCAGTCTTTAGGTGCTGCACAAAAGAAGAAGGACAGATATTTAGCAATCTGACATCTGGAAGATTGCCGTCATGGTTTAAAGAGCATAGTTTGGGATGGACTCATTTAACCCCCAAGCTAGTCTGAATACATCTTTTGTAAATAACAAAAAAGGTCACTATCCTGATATTACTAAAGGAGTCATGAGTAACTTTTTAAAACTGACTCGTCACAGGCAAAAACCATGAGAAATTTGTTTTTAAAATGCTGATTCTTTCCCAATCAACTGTCTTTCTGTTCCTCACATAACTTGGTGAAGTTCAGATGATTGACATTTGAAGGAGAAAACATATCACTTGTAGTAATCACACAACCAGTGATCAGATGTGTCACACCACTGATAAGGACTGAGATATTCTGAAATTACTATGGTGGGGTTCATTCAGTTTCACGCTGTTCTGTAAAAGCGACCCATTATCACACTTATAGGTCAATATCATCAGCTTACAAACCTCTGCTTTCCTTTTGAGTTGCATCTTTTTGCTGATCACATGTTCCACTTCAATTCTTCCTGAAAGTGGAACAACACATATAGTATTAAAAACATAAACCCCAAAATGCAACTAACAAACACACACGCCGTTTTATGAATGATTCATCTCAGCTGAACTTCAGTGTGGCATCACATCACACGAGTTTACAGATGTCTAATAATTACAAAACGAGTCAGTCAAAACGGTAAATTTTTAGATGCAAAGTGGCAAAATCCAACAGGAAATGCACAATAAGGCTTGTCAAACAAACATTACATGTTTTAATTGTCACTTGTTATTGATATTAACAGCCGTCTGATGATGAACAAGTTTATCTGATTACTTAGGTCAACAGTAATATTCCACCCATCTAGCAGGACAATGTCAATACTGTAAGGTTAATGTTTGCACTCCAAGCACAATGAGAAGGAAGTCTTTGAGAGACTCAACTATTCCAGCTCTATAGTGCAGGTAAAAGAAAATGCTGAGAAGAGCCCACCATCACATGGCATGGTTTCTGTATGGCGTCTATATACAGAAATTAATAATACAATTCATTAATCCACTTTATACAAAAAGGGTGATATTTTCTTACCGTTGGAAGTGATGTGGTTGTCTCCATTACTTTGTTGAGGTGTTCCAGGACTAGAGTCTCCATCCAAAGAGCCATCCAGGTCAGGAAAGCTCGGTATCTTTGGAATGGCTTGGCTGCGGGATCTGAGGATACAGTCTCCCCCACTTTCCATCCTAAACAGGAAGGTTACAGATTATCCATGGCATCTCTAAAATAAAGAGTTGGTATCTCTAAAAACAAATAAGTCACAACTCACAAGCAATTATAATAAAATGAATGCTCAGGGTTTAAAATGGCAAACAAAGCAAACCCAGTTGACAGTGAAATCACTCTCACATGAACGCTCAGCAGACAGACGGCTAACTGGTGGTTAGCTTCCTTCAGCTCATTGGAAAAGCAGAGATTCATGAGCTAACTGGTAAGCTTGTTGGGCTTAATCACCACCGGACTAATCGTGACTTAACTCTGTCAT
The DNA here is from genome assembly GCA_037177535.1 of Pseudomugil gertrudae. NCBI lineage: Eukaryota > Metazoa > Chordata > Actinopteri > Atheriniformes > Pseudomugilidae > Pseudomugil > Pseudomugil gertrudae. Next base: position 14,842,270 of record JBAMHV010000015.1, on the reverse strand, counting down.
TGATGCTTACGTGATACTCTCGTCTTTTAGCAATGAATGACAGAGAATGACAAATGAGCAAACTTGACGTTTTTGGTTAAATGCGGAACAAGAAGCGTTTAACGAAAGACCACTTCCTGAATACTTACCCGTGTCCAGCAGCGTGGCTCTCCATAGCAAAGCCTTGCTCCGACGCTGCTGAGCGCAGATGTGTGGCTCCTTTAATAGGGACAACGTGAGCAGCACCTCACCTTCCCCATGATACAAACACGGAGGAGACGATGAGAAGCGGGGCTTGTCGTCACTGATTGGCTGAAAGTCTCTCCTCCTCATGACGTAACAGGCGCGCTAATCATGGACAGACCTGTCAGACCCTTCGCCGAAACTTATGCCATCCTATGATAATAAAACACACACACACACACACACACACACACACACACACACACTATGACATGAAACATTTATAGTACAGTATCGTGTCTCTAAATCTGATTTTGCTGAGCATCAGATCACAAAACTGTACATTTCCGTTTTAGGTGATTCCTCCCTATCAGTCACTTTATATAGATCG
>JBAMHV010000015.1:14816687-14828096 GCA_037177535.1 Pseudomugil gertrudae | reverse complement strand
CATTTAACATTTTTATTAAAACACCTCCAAACATCCACCAGGTCATGCTCTTCAATCAACTGTTTCAGTTTATTACACGAAGCAGGATGAGGTTCTAAATGATTTCTGTCCAAAAGTGGATTAACTGTACAATTAAAATCCTCCCCAAGAAAAAGAAAATCATCCCCACCACATTGTTTTATGGAATCACACAGGATGTCCAACATGGATAAAGGTAGGAGATATTTGCCAGGATTTTTTTTTACTATATGGCTTAAAATCCCATTCACACTCCGACTAACAACACAAAATAAAATATTTAGTCACCTGTAAAACAAACAGGATTATAAAAAATACACCTTCGATCATTTCAATGTGTTTGTTCTAATAGATGGGATAGTCAACTGGTATTTGTCCCTCCTCCTTCAACCCCCCCAACAATCATTCTGTGCTTTGGCATGGCTTTAGGGGAAAGTCTGCAGAAGAGGGTTTGGACTTGTTATTTGTGTATTATTTATAAATGTGGCTTTGCTCAAACTAATTTTTCCAGATTCTCCTACCTTAATGTTTTAGTGTTCTCCAACATTAAAAACAAAATCTTTTTCAATTCTCTGAAATTTTAAGTGCAAATTGGCTGCCACAATTGTCAGTGTGCCAGAGATGATTGTTGTTTTAGTGCCCTAGGAATCTGAGTCCACAAGAGCCCTCTGCCTCCATATTTGAGGTGGCCTAATTGAGCCTAAACTTTTCCGGTTTGGACTCTCACTGAACCATTCAGTAGAAACAACACGCCACTTGCACGACTGCTTATCAATACAAAACACCTGTTTTGCAAGCTTTATTTGTAACCTGGACCATTACATAAAAAACCCAAAACAGTTAAACAAACAAATATCTATGAACAAATAAATGGGTTTCTCAAATTCTTTCTAAAAACAAACTAGCAAAAAGCAACCACATGAAATAAGTTAAAAAAGGTAAATAAATAAAATTGCATAAATAGAATAAAATAACTTTAATTTTTACATGATAAAAAAAGACTGAACTCATCTTACAGGAGGTCCTCTGTATCCTTTTGGTCCTGGCAGGCCCATCTCGCCCTGAAGCATGACGCATCATCAGAATCCAACACTTTTTATTTATGCTTAAAACAACAATGATAAAAGACGACAAACTTACAGAGGGACCCGTTTTTCCTCTTGGCCCGTCCTTGCCTCTTTTACCCTTCACAAAAAAATCTATATCACATCAATTTATTTAATGTTTTAAACAATGATTACTGTGAAAAAAATGCAAGCGCCCACCTTTAATCCTTTACTCCCTGTGGGTCCCCGGGGACCCTGTTTACCCTCAGTCCCCTAAAAAAACCAACACTTTTGTTATTATGTCTTTAAACAAAGAGTCGTATCATCACCACGTTGTGTTTTGCGTTGGAAGCAATGATTATGATAACTATATAATCAATGAAAGATTTGACTTACTCTGTTTCCCTGCTTTCCTGGTGTTCCTCTTAATCCTCTAAAGCCAGTTTCTCCCTGGAAATGACCCAAAATGTATAATATGATGACTTAACAATGTAATCTAATTAATTGTGATGAAAACAAATTGTCTTTTAATATTTATTTCTAATTAACGTCTGACCAGAGAAGACACATCTGATTTTTTAAAATCTGAAAACTTTATTTGACCCTTTATCATAATCTGAAAAAAACTGATTTTTTTAATGTATATTTACTATTTATTACCATGTAATAGATAAAAATTATTATAGTGATTATAGTGTAACCTTCTGCTTTCTGACCAGGATGTAGGAGACCAGTATCATATGGTGAAAAACATTGTTTTAAGTAAAGTTTCTGCCATAAAGTGATGCAAAATGTCTCAGAGACTGTTTCAATCAAATATAATAAGTTAGACCTTAAGGGGTGTAATAAGTATTTAGTTGGTCTGAACACTCACACTTTCCCCAACAGGCCCTTGAATGCCAGGTGAGCCTGTTTTCCCAGATAGTCCCTGTGAAAAATACCAGACCATCAAATATCCATTTGAGACAATATCATTTTCTGTCCTGGATCTTATGGCAACTCCATGTTGTTTGAGAGTTTTGAAACTGAACTCCCAGGAGTCTGTCATAATCTGGTAAATAAAGCCCCGAGGAAGAGAAACAGACCAGAGGAAACAGACCTTCAGGTAATTTTATGGTAATCACTCCTTTCATCTGTAATAATTGAGAAGGGATTATTTTTATCCTATAGGGATGTGTGGGCTATACATACAGAACTGGGAAAAAATAATTATACTTCAGAGATGCTTTGAGTGTGTCATGCCATTTTAAAACAGACATTTCTGCCATTTCGACACTAAGGCATCACAGACTTAAGATTTCTTCCAGCACAATAACACTGATCCTGTAAGATTTCCCGTAAAGGGGCAAGGCATGCCAATGTGATGATGCAATATTTAGTGTTGAGCAATAAACTCACTCTTGGTCCTGATGGCCCAGTATCCCCAGCTGTTCCATTTGTCCCCACTGATCCCTAAAAGAGGGGTAGATTTTTATTCATTCCAAATGATCTGTCTCTGACAAATTTGCTCCTGTGTTTGTATAATTATAGAATTTAAGACAAGTATGAGATGACTTATTGGAACTGGTGAAAAGCCACAAATTCAGTAAAAGAATTCTGGTTTTACCTGGGCTCCAAAAATACCATCTTGCCCCCTGTTTCCAAAATGGCCTTGAAATCCCTGCAATATGTGCACACATGTACAAAAAATAAAAAAACAAACCAACAAAAACATGTTTTCTTTCAATGGTATGTATTCCTGTTACTGTGCATATATCTATAACTATGATATTATTGCTCCCACTTTAAGCTACAAAGATATTTCAGGATCACAAAGCTTATGAATTAAACAAGACTTCAAAATAAATGATCACCTTAAAGCCTTTAAGTCCCTGCAACCCTGGAATTCCAGCCATTCCCTATCAAAACATAAAACAGATACTGTTATTACTGTGACTGGATTCTAGAGTGTAGCAGTGTATGGATTAGAGGTCAAAAGACCACTGAAAAAGAAAGAATCTGAGTTTCCTCTCAGTCCCAGTCAGTCATCATGATGTGACTCAAGTGCTTGTCCTCTAGTTCAGGGAGGTCCAAGTCTAGTTCTTGAGAGATACCATGCTGCACGTTTTTAGCTGTGTGCCTTTCCAACACACCTGAATCACATGAATATCTCACTAGCACGTCTCTGCAAAGCTGAATGGCATTCACATGATGGAATTCAGCCATTTGATTCAGTGTGAAAGGTATGCATCTGAAAGTTGCAGGAAAGATGCTCATGAGGATGGGACATGGGCGCCTGTGTTCTAGTTAGTTATCCAAGCTTAACTTTGCATTTGTTTTTGTCATCAAATCCAATTAACTTTTTGATTCCTTTCATTTGACTCAATGATTTTTCTACACCGTTTGAAGTTTCTGCAGATTAAAAAAAAAGTGGCTAAATTTTCTGAATCCTGGCTGCTGCTAAAAAGTAAAACTATCTTAAATTATCTTTAAAATGAGCACTTGCAGTTATGTTTAACAACAGATGGAAAAATGGAGTCACACAGGAACCTTAATACCAGGTTCTCCTTCCGGTCCTGTGTCTCCTGATTTCCCCATCTCTCCCTGCAGAAGGAAAAACATGGCCACATTAATGTAATAGATTAAGTGCAATGATCGACATCTATGTTAAATCTTTCACTTGGTCATACTCACAAAAGGACCAGTCGGTCCAGAAAATCCTGTTTGACCCTCTTGACCCTGAACAAGCACATAAATCATAAAGATATTCCGTTTATCCTATGCTTCTTGCCAGACCTATTTTCAAGCAATAAAGGGTTTTGGGTTTGATTTAATCTGAAATTTCTTTGATGCTGTTTAGGTATATAAGCTGGACACTAAAGCAGGGTCTCATATCAGAATAACTAAGTTTATTTTTGCATTTTACCTTCTTGCCTCGGAGCCCAGGGTTTCCGCGAATGCCAGCTGGTCCTTGATCCCCCTACGTAAATACAAGCACACAGTCATGAAGACTCTAAAGACACTATGAATCTTACTTTCATCTCAACAGATTTTTAGACTCACCTTCTGTCCATCTTTTCCTTGCTTCCCTTGTTCCCCCATCGTCCCATCAGACCCCTTCAACAATAATAAAAAAAAATAACTGAACTTAAAAAAAAACAATTGCAGAAATCACAGCATCGTTCATGAGTGTGATGTGAATCATTAAATTTACTCACAGGACTTCCAGGAAGTCCTGAAGGCCCTACTGGACCCTCAAATCCCTGTAGTCCCGCTGGTCCTTGATGCCCCTTAGAACCTTGTTTTCCCATGGGCCCTGAAGGTCCCTTTAAAAGCAAAACAAATTAAAATGTACTGATCTGGTTAAAAATGCGACTCATTTAAGACGATAGGTTGATAGAATCAAACGCACCAGTTCTCCCTGAAAACCAGAATCTCCCTTCTCACCACGCCTGGCTTTGGCTCCCTGTTTGAGCCACACAGACACATGAACAAGCTGGAAACTGCACAGCTACCTCGTTAAATTAGAACAAGGGCTTTACTGAGATATTAAAGGTGATCACAGAATATAAATGCTGGAATGATATTAGCAACATTAAAATGGAAATGGCTTGAAGTAATCTTACAGGATCACCTAAGGGTCCAGGCTTTCCTGGATTTCCATTGTTCCCCTAATGAAAATGAAAAAGAATAAAACAAAAATTGTATTGGCTAAATAACTATGACACAAGCAAAGACTAGACACAGCAAAATTCTGGATTAGGTTGGATTTTATTTTCTTACACTGATTCCTGGAAGTCCAGGTCCTCCTATTTCCCCTTCATCTCCTGCATCACCCTGGTAAAACAGCAAAAACTTATAAATACAACCAAAATACAATAAATTGTGCTCTGTTAGTACCCTGTGCTGTTTTTAAAAAAAATATTTTTCCTCACAGAATCCCCTTTGGGGCCTGTAGGTCCACTTGGTCCAGGTTTTCCCTGTGTAGGTAAAATGATGTTTTTATTCTTAATGCTGAGCATAAAAAAGCTAAATTAGTAAAAAAACAAACTAAGTACATCTATTAACCCTGCTTTTTCTGTAATCATAAACTTTTATCAATGTGTCATGCAGTTATAGAATCATATTTGCTTGATATACCTGAGGGCCTTGGACACCCGGTAACCCAACCATTCCATCTGGACCAGGATCCCCCTGAAACAATAATCAATCTTTACATGGTGGACATCCTTTAATGTGAAGCTTTACATTATTCAGCCTCTGCTAAAATAAATAGGAACGGTCATGTCACCTGTGGTCCACCTGCTCCTCTGGACCCCATTTCCCCTTGATGACCCTGATGGGATAACAGCACAGACAGTTATACTGTGAAGATCATGTCTTAAATATACTCACATGCTTTTACTTGTTTACTTACAGGAGGTCCGTTAACTCCTAAATATCCTTTTTCTCCTCTGGGGCCCATTATACCCTGAAGAGAAAATGTATAGATTGATTATTTAGTCCCAATAGGTACATGCAGCAGTCAGACATTCAGACTGAAACAGTAATATGCAGGATGTTTGTGTTGTAGCATACGATGTTAAAACTCTTACTCGAGGGCCTGGTGGACCACTAAAACCTGCAGCTCCAATTTCTCCCTGAAAATTGTAGCCATTATCAAAATGTGTTATATTTACTTGACTTATATTATTTTTTCATTTACAGTGGTAGTGTATCTGTCAGTCCATAGTATGACACTTACCTGAGGTCCTGATGGTCCTGGGAAACCACGAGGACCCCTGGAACCTGGAACCCCCTGAAAATAACAGTCAAACAGAATGATAATAAATAAGAATGATAAAAATAATGATAATAAACAATAAAAATAATGATAATAAACAAATAAAAATGATAAATCTTTATTTATTTGTTTGAAAAGAAAATAAGAAAGCTATTAGTACTTACAATGTATCCAGGAATCCCAACAAAGCCTCTCACTCCATTGTTTCCCTGATTCCAACAAGACACACAAATCAGAGTTATAGATAACCCGCCCTTCTTGAAAAGAAGTGTGCAGTGGTTTATTCTGACCTTGTCTCCTTTTTGTCCTCTCTGTCCCTGAGGTCCAATGTCTCCTTCATAACCCTAAATGTAGAAAATACAGGTATTGTCCAACTTCTTTCTGACTGCTTTAATACAACACTATTGATCTGTCAATAGAAGTTGACTGCACAAAACACAAAATGAGACACTCACTTTAAATAACTAGAGCCTTCATGGATTTAAAGTCCAAAACACAAGAAGTCCACGGTACTCTTACCCACTCACCCAGCTCCCCTTTGCTGCCTCTGTCTCCTCTGTAGCCTTGGGGACCCTTGAAGAAGAAACAGTCCAGCATTGGAAGATCTTTATTTCAGCAACATAATTCAAAATAACGTCAGCAATTAATATTGATGAACCTCTTCTAAGATTTAAAGAAATGTCAAAGGTTAATAAAAAATTGCAAACATTTAATACTATAATTGATCAAATCTTTGATCTTAATGAAAGCTTCTATGTTTTCATGCTACTCTATTATTGTGCAACTTCCTGTATTGTTCTGTATTAAAACTCTTTCAGGATTGCAGGATTTTCATTCTTTTTTCCTTTATGGGAGATGTGAGCTTTAGTTTGTTATCCAGGTGAATAGTCTTTTGGTCCTTAGTCCTGGATTTATTACACATTTTACTTTAAACACTAAACACCCTGATTATCTTCTGGTTCAGTCATTTGATGCATCAGTGTTCAGAGTCAGGAAAGCAGCTCTTGTCTCTTCATTGGATTCATTTTACCATCTATTCTATTGCTAAAACAACTAACTAACTAACTTAACTAACTAACTAACAACTTTATTTTTTCACGTGTAGTCTATCCCATTTTATTGTTGTTCAATAACTGGAAAGATTGTACTAATGCACATAAATTATTCAATGTTGGTTAATTTTTTTTACATTAAAACAGTGTTTTAAAATTCTGTTTAATTCAAGGATATTGTAGGCCACTTTGAAAGCATTATAATGAACAAATTATATCTCTTTTTGTTTGTCAGGGATTTTACCTGTTCTCCAGGTATGCCTGGAGGGCCTGCAGAGCCTTTGTGTCCTGGAGACCCATCTTCTCCAGGTTGTCCTGAAAGGCCTGGTATTCCTTTTGGTCCAGGACTACCCTTAAAAACAATATAACATATTCATGTGTAGAGATGTTTCTCCTCTAGTTACAGATTTGGGATGAAACCAAAGCCAAGCAACCACCCTTTCCATCAACCAAGCAAAGTTTTAGTAAAGTTTTAGTAACTGTTCTGGATGCAAATGTAGTACTATTAACACTCCTTCCACTGAAATAATGCAAACAGCATTTTGAATTTCTGTTTAATTTCTTTACCACCACGATAAACCATAATGACCAGCTTTAGCAACGCTTTCCAAACACCTTGCAAACAGCAGCTTTGTGATGCTTTCATAGCATAACTGAAACTATCACAGCATTGCACTCATTCACAGAGGCTTGAACACCTTATGCATGCCTGGACCTTCTCTGCACTTTGAAAGTCAAAGATTAAAACAGACGGAAAAGAAGATACTTACAATTTTACCTTGAAATCCTTTTGCTCCAGGCTTTCCAGTAAATCCAGGTGGCCCCTTTAGGTTGTATTGGAGAATTTATCTTTTATATCATTCATGTAATTATAATAAGGAAAGGGTTCATTTTTGATAATTGTTTATAAATGCATTTTTCTACTCACAATTGTTCCATCTTCTCCAGGGCGTCCAATAGGCCCCATTGGCCCTCTAACTTTCTAAGGTAAAACAACAGGAACACTGTAAACATATGGGTTCCTTGGTGTCTTCAGTATTATGTCAAAATAGCTCTTTAAAGAGCTTAACATACAGTTTGAGGTACACTAAAGCTAAAACAAAATGGCAACAAGGTAGCATTTAATACGGTTACTAAATCCTGCAAGGTGAACAAGTTCATGTTGTTACTTTATGTACAATTTCATGGATTTTAATTTCAATGCAAAATGAAATCTTATGAATCTTAAATGACTCCAGATGATGTACATTTAGTATTTTTGGTTGCATTGGGAATAATGTATATCTTATTACCACATATAATATTAGTTGTATTATTTATTCAGTTATTTGGACTTTGCTCCAGAAAGAAACAAACAATGATAATATATTTTGCAACTATTCAGAAGTCTTTTGAAGTTTTGAAGTTGCCTAAAATATTTATATTTTTTAGATGTTTTTGCTGGAGGTTAAGATTATATCTCAGTTGATATTTTCAATGTCTTTTTTAATAGCTATAGAACTTTGATTAAAAGGGTTTTGCAAATAAAGTTATCATTATCATTTTGAATAAAAAAAGTTACTCGTGAACAATCAAAAATGAAATCTTAAAAAAAGTAAAACATTCTTCATTTCTGTTTTGATACAGTTAGACATGTTTTTATATCTTCCACCAAATATGCACTAATGTAAAATTGAAAAGGATAATTTGCAGGATCAAGCACTCAGCAATTTTATTACTAGCAGCAGACTTGGTTGTTTGCACCATACAGAATAAATAACAACCGACTGGGTAAAATAGAAACAATGATAAATGCTACAATGATCACCATGTGGGATCTGCACAGGTAACTGTGCAAATGGTCCTTTCTGAATGATTAATTTTATAGAAACAAAATATTGTTTGTGTATAAATATTTGTCTGTTTTAAAACTAATATTATAATGAGCTTATGATTCTAATAACCAATAGTATGTTGTTTTTGTTTTTTTTATTTTCATCAAGCCAACATTTTTATCTATTGATTCTTATCCAGCAACAAGGTCAACCTTGTGTTTTCATTATAGAAAAGTTTTTATTGCAAACTTACATGGAAGAAAGAAAAACCTGAAACGGGTTTGCACACTGTAAGTTCTAATTTATACATAGTAACATAAAAACTATATAAAATGTGAAATATGTAAAAAGAATCTGTGCTTTTTAAGTTATATGTTTTTCTAATCAGTTATTGTACTGTGTCATTTTTAAACTTGTATTGTTTCTTCATACTAACATACTGTACATTATTTATTGTGCTAAAACTGGGGCACACATGAAAGATAACATTAAATGTAGTCTTTCCTCTTAAAAAAAAGCCATAGGGGTAACAAACTCCTTCTATACAGAACCAAATATTTTAGTCCTGGTTAAAGGATTTTCATTCGTTCTATACAGAATTAAACAATATACTGGAAAAGTTTTGGTTTTGGAAATAATACAAAAAAAATTAAAAATATATTAAAAGTCTAAATTAAATTTAATAATTAAAAATGTTATTAAAATAAATAAAATAAAACTAAATAAATAAGAAATTAGACAAAAGAAAACAGGTTAAAATCCCTTTCTAAATAAAAATGATGAACAAACTTTAAAATACATTAAAAAGCATTGAATGTTTTTCTAAGTTCATAAAATGTCATTTTTATATCTTCAAATAATTCCCCTTCCCTCTCAATGCAATGTTTGGTATGTTTTAGAGTTCATTTACTTTAAAATTACACAACTTAAAACAGACAAAACAAAGTGTCCAACAAAAAGAGCAGGCAGAAGTAAAGCAGGTTATTTTCCTTCTTTTAACAAGGCAAAGACATGTATGTTAGGTTAACTAAACTATTCCTTTGGGACTGAGTGTAAGTGGTTGTTTGTGTTTGTGTTGACACAGTTATGGGGTGATGACCTTTGCAGGGTGTATCCTGCCTCTCCCCTGTAACTGCTGGGATAGGCTTCAACCCCCTGCAGCCCTGAATTAGAATAAACAGTATAGAAAATGGGTGAATTGGGTGGATCGACAGTCATAAAATGAATACTTACAGGCCAGGAAGATACCAGCTTTTTGTAGATTTTCTTTTTCTGTGAGAAAACATAGAATATATTCCCTTAAAAACACATTTTCTCAATATATAATTAATTTCACATGGAAAACTAACCCGTGTGAGGCTGTAAGTGGAGAAGTGAAAGCAACTGTTTTTCTAAATACCAAGCTATAGAGACAACTGTGGTTCAGTAAAATAGACGTATAACATTATAGTTACTCAGTACAGTATTGTAACTATGTATTGTAAGTGAATAGAACTTAACAGGCTGTTAGATCCATTTTATTTGAATCAGGAATGTTGGAGCAGAAAAACTTGCAGGACTGGGAGGACTAGGGTTCCCACCACTGACCTGTGGCCTTTAGGTCCATGTTGGTAATGTAATGTAATTAGTTTCTTTACAAATTACATTTGCATTTTGGGTTCATATTTTTGGAAGCAGTATTTCTAATTTGTTAGAAAGTTTAACTAAAGAGTTGTGTTTCCTCACCAGTCTTCTTCCTGAGTCTTTAATTGGCTCTTCCACTAACACAGGAAATTCAGATTGTGCATATTTAATGCAAAATCAACCTCCTCTGTCTTTTCGGCCTACAATTTTTACCGAAATGACAGGAACACTCTTAAACATGCCTAATTTAAAATATCCGTCTTCCACTGGGCAAACATCTACTTGGAGTTTGTGAGATCAATGGTGGTGCAAAACCACAACAGAAGCTACCTTAAAAGCCTCCCACTCTCCTTCAGAAGTCTTGAGTACAACAATGGCAGGCATTCCAGGTGGACCATTAGGACCTCTGTATCCTGTCTGCCCAGTTCTGCCCATGACACCTTGATAGCCCTAAGAGCAAACAACGTATTAGAAAAACAGGTTTAATTTTAATCCATATTGTCATTGCGATCAGAGCAAACAGGAGTAATTCAAAGATCTAAGAAGCATTGTAAAAAAGATTAAATAAGTCATTAGAGTTATAACTGCAAATTGTTATCTAATTTATCTAAAATTACCTATCTACCTATATATCTATCTATGTAAACATTAACACATACTTTATCGCCTTTAGCTCCCGGCGGTCCTGGTAATCCCTGCAATCCCTGAAGTAGGAATAAGATTAAACAGTTAGATAATCTTCATACTTATTCACAAAAATAGGTTAACTTTACAGCATTTAGTGGATTTCTCAAAACAGTTAGTGCAAATTACAGAAACTAGTGGATAACCTGCAAAATCTGTTGTCCCTCAAAAGCAAGTATTTATTACAATGAAACTGACAGAGCTATCAAAATGAAAAGTCTTGTTATTATTAAACATGAACAGGGTAAACAAATGGCTTAGTTTAAGTAAGACAGTCTGATCTGTAAGTGTTTTTAATTACAAAACTCGTAGACATGACCTGAATATATGCAAGACAGCACTACACACTGGATGCACAGTCATTTTAAAAACTACACTAAAGTTACATGTAACTATTTTTAGTATAGATT
>JBAMHV010000015.1:14792338-14816009 GCA_037177535.1 Pseudomugil gertrudae | reverse complement strand
TATATATTAACTGTGTATGACTCATAGCCAAAGCTGATGATATAAAAATGAAAGAACAGAGACTTGGATGAAAGCAAATGCCTCATGCCCAAAATCATATGTAAATGTATCAATGCAATGATAAATGCTCCTCTGATGTGAAGAAAGGACTAGTTTTTATGGATTTTAAAGTAATATCTATGAGAATGTTTATTTTTATGGAGGAACTACACCAAAGCGACCGTAATTAAATGGAATAACAGACATAACAACCCAAAGCTGTAACTAGTGTTGTTGTTATTCAGAAAATGTGCCCTTATTTATTTTTGTTTATTCAGTTCAAATGACAAACTGAATAAACCTCTTTTGCATGGCTATATATATTTTTTTAACATATTACTGTATGCGAGCTTTTATAGTACTGATTTAAGTTGGTAAGAGTCCCCAGTTTAAGTGTCACAGTTGCAGTAACACAATATGGCCAGAAGAGGGGGATAATGACCTTAACTAAGAATACCCCCCCCCCCGAAAAAAAAAAACATAGTAAAAAAATCACCATTAGAATCCTTTTTTTATGCAATTCCACTGTTATCTTACCAAAACACACATAAAGCAAATGTACTGTTTGTTCATTATTTAACTATTTAATGCTCCCCTGCATGATTGAATTATTTTATTTTATTTAAGTGGCAAAATTCATAAAAATAGAAAAACGTTTATTGAAATATCCAGCCTAATTAACATAATTATTACAAAAAGTGTATGAAGTCTTACCGGTTGACCTCTGGGTCCAGATCTTGCATCATGATGCCTGACTGTATAAACTGGAGGCAGACTGGTTGCTTCAGTCGCCTGCTGTGGAGGCTGGGTGATGAAGACTGAAGGGCTGAACTGAGACACTAAATCAGATGAGGACTGATTGTGGAGCTTGTCGGCGTCATCATCATTAATTTCTTCTTCCACCTCTACACGTCTGTACCCTTCCTGCTCAGGCTCGTCTTCATCTGTCTTTGACCCACCCTCTTGTTCTCCGTGTGCAAGCAGTATTGTTTTTGCTTTGGGTGAAACAGCCATCCCCTTACCATTCATTTTCTCATATTCTGTCATATAACTGACTGAAACATGATTCACCTCAGCATCCAGACCACTTGTGCTTAGCTCGTCTCCACTTTGTAATGTGGGAGTTAAATCAGTTAGGTTTGTGGGTGGATCTTTCAGGGGTGCGGCAGACTTTTCTGTCAAAGCTTTTACTTGTGACACTAGCTCTCTTCTTTTTCCTTTTAAGACATTAGGGGATGAACTACTGACTGCTGAATATGGAGATGTAATCACTGATGATGATGTCTCCTCTACCTCTTTTGTTATTTCTCCTCTGCCTTTAGATGAAGGCAGCATGCCCGAGGCAACAGGTCCTGATTTTGTGGTGGAGCCAGACAGAGGAGTAGATGAAGGAGAAAATTGTGGGCCATTAGAGAAAGCCCTTTTAGTGCTTTTATCTGCTGGGCTGTCTGATTTGATATCAGGGCTTGAAACAGACAGGAGATTCTTCAAAGAACTATCCCTGACTTTGCTGGAAAGTTGAGAAACAAAGTACTGATTAGTTTGTAGTATTCCACTAAGACTGTTTGCATCAGTATTGTCTTGTGAGTGTGATGGATCCATCACGTTCCTTGTTATATCAGACTGTGAAAGCTGTTTTGGAGGCTGCGGTTCAGGAGCTCTGTTGACATTGGTCGCGTTTGTGGATTTTGTACTCGCACTGCTTTGAGATTTCACTACAGCTTTGAGCTGTTTGTGTGGACCAGGATGCAGCTTCAAAGGGGAAGTCGTGCTTCTTGAATCCAGTCCTTGTTTCAGTTCAGTGTGACCTGTCTGCAGAGCAGAAATTGGAAGAGAGGTTTCAGGTCTGGATGATTCTGTGGTTCCAGGATGAATGATGAGCTCATCTAAAGATCCACCCTGTTGGGAATTGATAGATACAAAGAAAAACATGTTTCATTAGTCAGTTGCAGTATTTTGCCATAGTTCAGGGATGGGCAACTCCGGTCCTCGAGGGTCACAGTCCTGGAAGTGTTAGGACTTTCCCTGCTGCAACACACCTGACACACATCAAACTTAATTAGCAGACTTGTGCAGTGCTTAACATCACACTCTACACAAGTTTGCTAATTAGCCACTCATTGGAGTCAGGTGTGTTTCAGCAGAGACCACTTGCAGGATTGCGACCCTCGAGGACCAGAGCTGCCCATCCCTGCAATAGTCAGTTACCTCACTTCTTGAAAAAAAGAACAAGTTTGTAATATAAATTCATTGTGCACATAATTGAAATATTCATATCGAATGAGCATTCAGTTTCTGAATCTCAGAGCTAGAAATACAGTCCAAATTTTTGCAGTGGATTAAAATTGAACAGAAATGCTTCAATTAGACTGGTTCTGTAGATAAGCTGTCTGATCCCCCCCAAAAGAGTCACCACAAAAAACAAAACAAAAAAAAACAATTACACAGCTTTGATGAGCTTCCACAGTGTCTAAAGATGTATTTTTGTCCAATATTGTATTATTATTCACCAACATCTTGTAGTGATGATCCAAGAGGGTGAGCTCTGCAAAAGCCTTCCCACATGTGAAAATGATATCTCATGCTCCTCAAACTAGTTTTTCACATTTTGAGGCCAATGCATGCTGCCATTGTCATCTTGAAATATGGCTGTGTCATCAGGGAAGGAAAGAATCCATTGATGGAATAAACTGATTGATGATACAGACCTGACCAATTGCAGCAATGCCAGATCATTGACAGCCCCCACAGGCTTGCACAGCAGACATTAGGCATTCATCTGCTATCTTCTTAATAACTCTGAAACAGGGTAAATCTGGACTCATCACATCACATGATTTTTTATTGCTGTGCTCTAAGTTCCTTCTGCATTGTTTGCATGTGCAAAAGCTCTTACTTTCAATATTAAACAAAAGCCCTGAGTTCTACTGGTATTTGTCTTCAATTTGATTTCACCAAATATTTAATTAATCATTGAATATTCAGGATTTTCTGATCACATTTCCACCAACCATGTTTGGTTTCCTTTGATCCCTCTGGTTTAATAATAAGGCATTGAACAGTTCTTGACACATATGTATTAGTTTCTGCATCTCCTCAGATCATTGGTGCTCCAGTCAAGTGCTTGAGTTCTATCCTGCAGCCTTTAGATGCGTCCCTTCTCTAACACACAAATCAAAGGAATGGCTTGTTACAAGGCCGCTGCACCGCTGAATGACATCTGTGATGTAAGCTCTTCACATAAAATATCAAGCAGAAAAGAGTTTGAAATAAAAGTGGGTAATGCCTTCCTACTTCCAGTTCACTGCTGTAATTTGACCCGTTATCCATCATGTCTCCCATGCCTTCTCCCTAAGTCTGTCTGTACTCTCGTTCAAAATCTACTGTCATATTTTCTTTAATACTTGTGAGAAGGTTAAATTCTTCAGTCTACATGTACAATAAGATTTACCACAATTTACTGGAACATTTAAGCTACAGTGGTTTTATTATTATGGGAAATTATTGAGGAAGACACGATGCGTATCCTGTTTAATTCCTACATTTATGGATTGAAAAGAACAACTGTGATGTAATCAATGTCACAAGGAATTTGTTATCTATGATCATTTTTAATATAAAATATATTGTAATCTGCATACATTTTGGTCACTTTAAACATTTCCAGCAAAACAAAAACAGTCACAGTTATTGTACTTGCTCTATAAGTTGTTAGATGGTGGAAAATATTTTAATCTAAATCCATTAATGACATGTTCATAGAGAAAATAATATTGTGATACAGCCAGACTTACATAGCTGAGAAGCAAGAGCAGCACTCCAACAACAAAAGCCAGCATGATTTAGGCAGGGTAAGGGTAAAATCTGGCCCTCTCTCTGTGCTGTTATGGTCTATAAATCAGGGCTTCATACTGCCTCACGCAGCCCTGAACCTGCATTTGTAAAGCACTTACACGCCCCTTCCTGGATCCCAACACTGGCCTGGCCGCTCACATGTGACTATGGAAATCAACCTGCCAATGTGGAAGCACCTACACAGATCTAGACACATGTTTACATTTCCATCGTATTATTGTGTCAGTGTAATGCCAGACAGTTTCGTGTCCAGCAGTTTTATTCTCAGCAAGTTTGCAAGTGACTCACGCCTCAGTGTAAGAGCAACACTTAGCTGAGCTGTCTGCTGAGCCTGTTGTTATGCAGAAAGTGTGAATCGTCGATGAATCGAATTGTTAAATCCAAGCTGATGCTCAGGCAAGGTGAGACTTTACAGAAATTGCAACTGCCTTTTATGTAGGCTCAGGGAAAAATGAGAAATATACGATTTCTGTCTGAAAACAAATCACAAATATTACAGTCGTAGCACTTTTTTTAGGAAGATCCATTCAATCATGCATGAAATTAAAGCTGAAATGTATTATTTCAGATTACAGATGAGCAAAGAATAAATCAGCTCAACTAACTGTTCCACTTCATCTCACACGTTCTATCGTGACCTACCGTTCATCTTTACTGTCCAGGGTGAGAAGGGGAAGGACTGTGGTCCAGGTGAGGAATGTAGCACGAGGATTAGAAGAGAGATGGGCGTGTCTGTGTGCACTTACAGTAAAGGGTGTGTAGTGATGGGGCATAGCTCCTCCCATGAAGAGAAAGCTGAAACGATTGAGCTGAGATACTGAGCCATGTCGGCAGTCGGTGCTGTCTTGCAGACGACACTTGAGCAGAATGGATGTGGCGATGTGCCAGGAAACCTGTCATACATATACCTGAGAGTTTAATTTTCACAAACAGATTAACAGGTTTAAAAAAAATCACAAGAGAAAAAATTGTGATACTGTCAACCACTGTTGGTCTTTTTAAAAAAAATAACATAAATGTTTAAATAATTTGTAAAATTATGGAAGAATGGTCAAGAGGTTATTAAGCAACAGGTATATAATGTTTCCATCTATCCATCCTTTCTATAAGGTCAGATGGCAGCAGTAAGAGCTCAGGAGGAACCCCGGACCTCTCTCTCTCTCCATCAACACCCTTTCCTGGGAGATCCATGCATTACAAAGCCAGAGAGGATATATATAATAATAATATAATAATATAATATTATTATTATATTATAATAATATATATAATCCCATCAGCACATTCAAGGAGCAGTATCTCTCCTACAAACTTCTTCAGATGTGAGATTTAATGAACCTCTCTCTCTTTCTGACTTTCTGCTATAGAAACAGCCGAACAAACATCACAGAACATCAGCTTTTTGTCCCTTATTGTTTTCATTTTTTGTACTCCACATTTAACACGTCTGCTGATGATTTAACGTTTAACTGATGATTCTCACACTTCCTAAACCCAATGTGATGCATTAGCTGGATGTGAACAAGAGTGAGATGAACTAAAGACTGTGATTCCATGGTTTTGGTGTCATAGAAAAACCTAAGACAGTCCTGGCAGACCACTGATTCACAAGTGAATGTTAACTGTATCACAATGCTGACAGATTCAGAGTGAGGTAGCGTGAAAATATTCAAGGTCAAGCTTAACACCAAACCTTTTAGCTAAATCCTTCCAAACTACTCATCAGGTAAGGAAAACCCAGGTCGCTATAGTTTCCTGTGATCTCAGCAGATAGCTGTTGATAACTCAAGCTCAGTCCATATTGTTTATGAGTACTATGCTGAGAAATATAAATAGATACATTTATTATTTCCCTAACTAGAATTTTCTGTAATAAATTATGGAGCTTGAATGCTATTATAAATTACATTTTATTAATTTTGTTTTACATTTTTTATTTATAACCAATTTAGTATCTAGAAAATAAATAACTTCTTTTACTTCATTTATCACATTGTATTTGCTCAAAACAGTATGATTTGTTATGGTACATCTTATTTGTTTATGATCGGTGTTCCTTAGTTTTGCAGGATATAATTAATTTACCAAACAGGGGGCTCAGCATATGGAAAAACCAAACACAGCCATAACACCTCCTCCTCATACTGGCTAAAAAGTTTTGTCACGCGCTGCTCTACAAATCTTTTGTGGTGTGAGGCAGGAAGTGGCCATATGATCCCAACTGACTGCAATAACAGGGTCCATGTGAACAGCTGCTACTAATCAGACATCTGAATGTGAGCGGCTGGGGAAACAAAACATGAATCAGGGATCAATATCAGAAAAAGTTGTTCAGTATTGTTACAACAAACAATTAATCCAACAATTGCACATTCCCTTACTTTTTGAGCAAAGTTAATTTTTGCTCTTGAATGCAGGTGCAGAGAGAGCAGCTTCCTACAAACATCCAGGTATATGACTTAACATGAAGCTATCTGTTAGTCGTGGATTTTAACAAGCTGTAGTTAAAAATGCTTTCTCTTTGAACCGGAAGCAGAACTGTGCAGTCATTTTCTCTTTATATTAGACTTTAGTGATGTTATTCATATGGATGCATAATCATGCTTTCTTTAAAAAAATTCTATAAGATGTATTCTGCATCATGCCACATCATGCTCTAGGGACTCTTTAGGATGGCCTTCTCTAAACAAGAGATGAAAAATGCACATCCAAAAGCACAGTTAGAAAAATTGCCTACGTACATTTCTAAGTTTCAAAATATACAACCAATTTGACATTGGGAGCTTAGTAAAGCTGCTTTCTTCTATGCTCCCTGTAATGAGCTCTATCATATTACAGACACTTCCCTCTTCACACACTTTTAAATACACGTCCTCCAGGAAATCAGTTTATGCTCATTAGTTATTTTATATTTTATCAACACTCACTTTTACCTTGTTTATGTGCAAGTGAAAAAACCTGCATCCCAGAATCTAAGATTTGAACACTCATTTTCTATTTTAATTTATAGATACCTATTAGAAAGAGACATCTGGAGACAACAGAGTTTAAACAATGTCCCTATTAACACTATAAAATCCTTGGAGTTGACATTAAGCTCAAGTTATGAATACGGTAGCAAAGCTATTTAATTTAACATGATTTAGCACAGAAAGGATTAATGATCTCTTTAATGGTCCTCTGAACAGATAAGAAAACAGTTAAAACAATGTATGAGGATTAAATCAAAATACAAAAAGGTACAATAAAGTAAACATGGATTTATTTTGTACATTTTATACTACATATTTACCAGAACCTAACTAAGAAATCCAGGCTAAATAGGGGAGAGTTTCCCCAGGCACAGATAAGGCTGTTCTGTACAAAGGGACATCAATGTTTACTTCTAAGCTACACTGTACATGATCAGCACAGTCCTACAGTATATATATATGTCAGACTGAAGCCAAAACATCTCATAGTCAACACACTTCAGAGTCATCTTTACTAAAATACTTATTTTTAGTGTGTTCATCAGTTCAGATATGCCCTATGTTCACATTTTAAACTCATCATATTATAACAACACAACAGCACATGATATAAATATACATCTTATTTGGAGGGAACAACAAATTGTCTAAAGTTTTGGAATGTTTAAAGAAGTGGAGAGCGAACACTGATAAGGAGAAATAATCCTCTGCCAGAGGTTTTCTAAAGACTTTGTTTGCTAAATTAATATAATCATCAAACATCATGGATGCACAATAATAATAATCAGGCAACTCTCTCATTCAGCTCTCATTATCACTGTCAACAGTATCATGCATGTGGAAATTACTCTAACATTCAAGTACAGAAAATACAGTGATGTCTTAATGGACAAACACGTTTGTGACACAAACTCGGTGGCAGCTAAAAACAGCCAAACACAAGTCTGTGAGTCCTCTTCTGGGACAGCATCCGTGTTCCACCACATGTATAAGACATTAAACTCTCATCACTTTATTTGCTACACAAAAGAAGGCAGCACATCTGGAAGAGGACAAATCCCTGGCTCTATGTACAGGAGGGAAATGGCTTTAGTCAGCTTTCTGACAAGACATCGGTCATGGTTACCCAACACAAAGATGTGAGGAGTGAATGTCCATTTGGCTTCAGATGGCTACAACACTGAGCAGTCTCTCCTCTAGATGGATGCTTCATGGGACACAGGACCTGTGTTAGTTCTACAGTCCTGTTGATGGCATAGTCGTGCCGTGATGCAGAGTGACTTCAGGTGTAAAAGACAATTCTAGTCCTTGTAATTTTCAAAAACCTTCATCATGGTCCCAAATGAACAATCTTTTCAGAATATTTCAGCAGGTATTATAACACACAAATGACAGTCCCACATCCTTAAATGAAAACCTCTAATCTGATTGGGATCTTAAACTTGTGTCTCTGACACTGTGCTGTAGTTGTTTTTTCACATTATATCAGAAAGACCGCTCAACCATCCTTTAAAGGTCTGAAACTTGACTTCCTTTATCAAAGACTCATTGATTAGTGATTCTTTAATGTCACCCACCTTGTTGAAATTCTTGCTGTAAACAGGAAGTGTTTGGCTGGTTGTCACTTATAAGCTGGTAAAACCTGGCTTAATCAAGTTGTTTCATTTTCTTTTCCTGACTATTCATACTAAAGACTACCAGAAACCTTCTCACATAACCTGGATATTAAACTAAAATACATTCATCTTATTAGATCTGTGCATGCTACCTCTATGTTCACTTAAACAAACTGCACTTCGATCAGTTTCGCTGACTCTTTTAGGTTTAAACAGCGTGACATCTCCACATATCTGTGATCTTTGCAACACTCGCCAGCTGTGAACTCCTCATGTCAGTCATTGTATATTTGGCACATTCTCTGTTAAAATCATACAAACGTGAAAATACTTCGTCTCCTTTCAGCTACTACAAATACACACAAGGACACATGTAGACAGACACAAGTTTCCAGCAGTGTTGCAAAGTCCTGGCTTTGATGCTACTGATGAGAATATCAGGCTCTGTGAGCCACATAGGAGCTGAAGCGTTGTAGTGCCACAAACGATGCTCTTAGCAGCCACGTATTCTGCAGATGCTCCTCTTGGTCTCAAATCATTAGCAGTGGTCATCTTCATCTGTGTCACTTAGCAGCTCGCTATTATCTGCTGGGTTTGCCTGGACAAAGTGCTTCCGGAAATGGCCGTTAGGAACCTGCCAGGAGTGTCTGAGCTGAGGGGCGGAGCTTATGGCGTTGGCACGACCCAAACTGGTGGCCATGGCAGACTCAAAGGTAAGTGTCTCCTGCCGTTCGCCTGCATCACCACTGACGAAGTCCTCAATGAATGGGAGATAAGGCTCCGATATGTAGCGGTGAGGAGACGGGTGGCTTGGTCCTGAAACATGAACCCCAGACAAACCCTGACCTGCGGACAAAGCTTTGCTTTCATTGTCAGCCCTCCACGAGCTCTCTGTGGAACCACCTGGAACATCCTGAGGCTTGGCCTGTTCCTCAGAGGAGGCTGCAGTGGTAGGAGAGGTCGGGGCTCTGCAGACTAGAGGGGAATATGAGATGTAAGGCCGTGGGCGGGAGGGTGTCTGGGGCAACTGGCGCCGATTACGAGGAGTACCGGACTCTGAGACTGAGTTAGCGGGGCTGCCTGACGGGTTCACCTGCAGATAATTCAAGCACAATTATGAGGAAAAAAGGAAATATAGTGTTTCTACAAGTCAATGTGACAACAGAGGACTCTTTTAGGATGATCCTGGTAGAGTTAGAGATATATTTGGTGTATGCCCACCTGTTTCTGTAAGGTATGTGTGCGGCCCTCGCTTGGTGAGCGGGACTGTTTCCTCTCACAGGAAGGCTCGCGGCTTTGCTCCTCTGAGTTGCAGCGGGAGACATCAGGGGACAGCAGGTGGCGTCGCTCCTTCGATCTTCCTCTCTCATGACTACTTGTTTCTCTGGGGTTGATTCTAGGAGCTGGCAGTCACAGTTTACATTCAGTCAGAGAAGATAAATTATCTTCATTCATTTAACCTTCATGTTATCATTTTTTGTGACTTTGTGTTTTTCATATTAGAAAGCATTAGAGAACATGATCCCAACACCTGCTGTGAAGTAACTTAAATGTTTAACTCAATAATCATAAATTAGATAATTATGATTATTATTAAACTTAAGTCTCCTGAAGACTAACTATCTAGAAATGTTAATCAGCTAATTGGAATTGTTTGATTGTTGGACGGCAGTGACCTCTGTAGCTCCTCTGCCAGGGTCTGTATGTGCCATCTGGGCTGATTCTCTCCAGAGAGTGCTGCTCCTGCCAGAGGCCGTTCACACACTGATCGCCAATAGTGGAGAAGGAACGTTTCATCTGCTTACTGTCTGCAGGTATCCCGGGCTTCATGCATGCAAAACAATCAGAAAACGATCCGTTTAGTAACCGTGAATAACCTAATAATGATGGAAACCTGCTTTCTGGCAGCTGCAATGTTGTGTTGGTACACTGTCTAATTTCAGCGATGTCAGATAGCAAATATGATGTGAGGATTTTAATTGCTTTCTCTTTTTAAAGGCACCTATTCATTAAGTGGTGGATACTGGTTTGAATAAATGTTATTATTCTTCATTACCTGTGAATCAACAGCCAGTCTAGGCATGGAGGATGCTCTGATAGATGCCGTGCGCTGGGGTGATTTAATAAGTGTTGGGTCCTGCTTGGCCTGCTGCTGCATTAGTTGGTTGTACTCCATTACCTCTGGTACCTACACAAATAACACAGAGGAAGATTAATTTCTATCTTTGAGGCTTAAAACAACTGATAAAAAATGTTAAAAAGATAGAAAGCTAGGCTGATGCTGACGTTGCTAAAAGCCTTTAATGGACCAGAGTGACATTTTTTTATGACAATAACAAGAAATCATGACAAAAAGCAAGCAACGTATTATTGAATGAGATAATACTTGACTGAGCAACGAAAGAAATAAGGAATAATGCAACTAATCATGTCACTGTCCTGTAATACAATGTATTACATTAAATCTGTTTCACTTTCATTGACCATTTGGCATTAAATATGTGAAACTGTTGGCTGCCATATATACCAGTGTGTGTAAATGGTGGTGCTGATGCTGTTGGTGTGAATGATGGTAGGGATGGTAGGGTGAGCGATACTCTTCATCATTCTCTTCCTCCTTCTCCTCTCTGGAGTGAGCCAGCCCCTGCAGGAACATCTCCTGGGGAGAAATGGGGCTGAGTGCCACAAAACCTCCTCTGGTGCTGAGGGAACACAGACAGATTTAAGCAGGACAGCTACCAGTGGAAACAAACATGAGCCTGTGTAGCTGACAGTGTGAAGAGATAAAAAGTTGAATGTTTACAGAGCAGACCCAGCACTGTGCCTGAGGAATTTGGCATTGCATAGAATTTCTTGAGGAAGAGAGGAGGCATCCATACGCTGGAACATGGGAGCGTGCTTCTACAGAGAAGAAACACACAGGGACACTTGTGTGAGTCAATACAGATAAATAAAAACTCCTAAATCACAATGTTAGTATAGTCTAGGGATCTATGTTTGTTTTTCTGTTCAGTTTGTTGTTTCCAAGCATCTTCTGCTGCCATAATAATGCTTCTTTTTCTCTTTGATAGTATTAAAAAACCCACGTGAGCTCAAATGTTCAAGTTTCGCTGAGATGTCAGTGAAGCACCTTGAGTTTAGTGAACAGGCACTTGGATGAGTAAACAGAGCTTTTGTCAAACTGTGTCAGCTTATGTCAGACCTTTGAATTTGTTTACTTTACTCTATTTGTTTACTCAGCTGACTGATGGAAGCTGGAAATGTGCACAAAATTGTGTCTGACATCAAGTAAATCCTCGTTAGGATCTTACAGAAAAAAGGTTCATTTTAAACGTCGCTGCCTGTAAATGATCATAAATAAGAAATGTGGAAAATATCATATCACCGTAATGACCACAAGCTGTTTGTTGAATTATGCATTCGGAACAAAGCATCACTGTTTAATTAGATCTCCTTAAAAGCACTCATTATCACCCCTGCCAGGCAAAAACATGGACTCTGACACTACTAAGTAAGCAGTACAGTTAAAAATATGTGTTCATGTAAAAGTAATGCTGGTTGCTCCTTTTAGGCTTGTTTGTCTGTGTTTGCCATGGCTTCCAGGCTCCTCATGGCAACCCCATATTTAATGTCATCATGAATGCATGAGCTCAGAGTAATTCACTTTGGCAAAGGCTGAAGAGATGTAAAGAAAACTGAATGAAGTACGGTGGCCGGGAAGTGCAATTCAAGATTACATCCACTGAAACACTTTCACATTTTTGCAATGCAAATTTCCATTTAGTTAAACACTTACAAGTTTACCAAAACATTTTTACAAAGATTTGACCCAAAAGTGATATCGCAAGGTGCTACGTTGAGAGCGCTAACAGGAAACTACTAAATTAGCAGACATCAGTGGCGTAAGAGGATGTATTGTTCGTTCTGTGGTAGTAGTCTGAAGAGGACGACTCCTTTTTGTAAGTTTTGTGGATGATCCCTCAATGTTCTGAATAATATTAACGAGGAGACAGCGGGACCGAGTAATGTGCCAGGGGTGAATGTGCCAGACCTAGAACTTGGAAGTACACTTCACAAAACGAACAAAACATCTCTGATTCGACTCTGCTACTGAGTAATTTCCTGTTTACAGAGGCTGTGGCTGTGTCCCAATCAGTGCACTAACACTATCTTGTTATGTTTGAGTGATTTACATTGACATTTACTCACTACATAGTATGCAAAGTAGTGTTAGTGCACTGATTGAGACACA
This sequence comes from Pseudomugil gertrudae, assembly GCA_037177535.1. Classification (NCBI taxonomy): domain Eukaryota; kingdom Metazoa; phylum Chordata; class Actinopteri; order Atheriniformes; family Pseudomugilidae; genus Pseudomugil; species Pseudomugil gertrudae. The sequence continues at coordinate 14,803,275 of JBAMHV010000015.1, read as the reverse complement.
GCCAGTCTTGCTCCCATCTCAACTATATCACTTCTGGGTCATATCTTTGTAAAAGTGTTTCATTAGATGTACATTTGCATCGTGAAATGTAAAAGTGTTTCAGTGGATGTAATCTTGAATTGCACTTCCCAGCCACTGTAATGAAGAGCTGAAAACACCCGCAATAAAACTCATGGAGAGTAAGAGTTTTAAAAATGTGTTTGTCTAGTTGTTGTTTTCCACTTCACAATTGTTTGAAAGTTAACTAATTAAAGTGTAACGTTAACCTTATAAGAGAAATATTTAAAAAATGACAATAATGACATTAGCAAATGCCTCGGGGTCCATGGGGATTAAATGAACCTGTAAAGCAACACACAAAAGAACACTAACACTTATTAAAAAGCAAAACCTAAATAATAAGTAAAGTTAAACAAGCACACAAACCTGTTCTTCCAGTTGTTGTCGCAACTTCTTGGCTTTGCTTTGCTTGCAAAAATCCATGATCATCATGGCAGCATAGATCTTCCCTATAGTCATGTCACTGGCTGCAAGAGACAGATCAGAAACCACCAGACAATCAACATTACCATGTTTTATTACTCAAACAACCATAAATGTGAGAATGAGAATTCTCACATGAGAATGTGAGAAATGTTCAGTAACAGCTGACTTTACCTTTGTGAATTGGAACCAGCACGTCCAGTGTCTTCTGAGAGAGGTGAGGCCAGATGACACCAATCTCCTTCTGCAGATCCAAGTCCATTTGATTTCTGTCTTCTCCCCCTGAGGATTAAAAAAGTAAAAAAGAAACCACACATTAAACATATATGTTAAAATGTATCACAGTCAATTTGACGTCTTATCTAACCTCTTGCTATTTTGATCTCGAGGGCAGTGCGGATGAGGGCCATAAGGGTGGACGTAAAGTGGACGGTCATGTCATCGTCCACAGGCATGTTCATGAGGACAAGTCTCTGCAAGGAAAGCATCAAAGTCAGCTATTACTCAATACATCCTCATTTCCACAGAAAGTTCTGGTTTTTATTCAGTTTTAAGAAGAAAATGATGTTATTGAACTTTAACGGAAAAATGCCCAGTTCTAACTTAATTACTGTTTTGCCCTCTGATCCAGGCATCTTTTATAGAGAAGTTAAGCAAATTAGAAATTCACAAAAACTCATTTGAAAACACTATGGGTAACCAAATATTTCCATATGAATCATTATCTCCTGTAGCTCACTTTTGAAAGTAGCTTTACCATTTGGTTAAATGCAATTAGCTCTTAAATTACACTACAGTGATGGGTACAGAAGGGCAAAGAGGGCAAGCATGAAATTATTTCCGGTAAGAAAGACACCCCCTCCCCCCCCCCCACACACACACACACACACACACACACACAAATGTTGCAATTGATGTCTACATCAAGTAACATTAGCACATGTTTTTGTGATATTTAATATAAAATTGCAAAACACACTGATGGAAACAAGTTTATGAAAAGAAATCTTGCATGTAACTCCAGTAGCTGAAGTCTATGCAGTATAATTTGCTTATCCATCTCTAAAACATAAGAAAAAAGAAAAATAACTGAGCATGCTTGCAGGCATGCAGTCACACAAACACCGCCACAGCACGCAACAAGCCCACTCACAAGAACTACACCGATGCAACACTTGTGGTTGTGGTAGCAGGCGCATGCAGACAGATAGATGTAAGACGAAGAGATGAGTCTGAAAGGCATGAGAACAACTGAGAGTGAATTTTCAAAGCTTAATATGTAGCGTGTACATGTTTAGTTTATGTTGTCATTAATGTTCTCTAACTGGCTTAAAATCAACAGCCATAGCAACAGTTTTCCGTTATATGTCAGAAACAGACAATGATGCTCCATTTTTCTGCCAAGATGCAAAGCAAACAGGCAAATCAGTGCAGGAAGTAGCACTGCTAATGGAAAAATAGTACAACAAACATTGCTGTACAACACAAACAAATGCGTGTCCAATGTTTGACACACAGAAGGATGTTTTACAGTGCCCATCCCTGCTGATTAAAGCAAATGGAGGTGTCTCTCTCTGATGTTAAGTCTACCTTATATGCAACCTTGGAGGGGCATTTCTTGCCCAGGCCTAGAGGTGGTGACATGTTGGTCAACATCTCATACATGTCAGTGTAATGGATACGACCACTGGGAGCGCCCGGTAGCCATGAAGATGGAGATGAGGAAGAGGGGAAAAAAAGAGGGAGAGAGGAAGAGGAAGGAGAAGAAGATGGGGATTGTATTGGAGAAGAAATTTAAAAAGGGTGGAGGCATTAGGGGAGCACATTCCCAAGGGACAGTGGAGGAAAGAAGTACAGGAGGGATTGATAGATAGAGGAAGAAGAAGAATGGAGAAGATACAAGAAAAAGGATTATTTCAATGCATCACACACATGGAGGGTGCAAAGTAGAAGAAAATAAGCAGGTTGTAATCTTTCTATGTCAACATGACATAGAAATCTGGGGAAGGAAGACTCCCTGGACAGGATGAGAAAAGGAATGACAGCCCCTTTGGATCTGGTACAAATTTTATATACTTACAGTATACTACAAACATTTATCAGATCCAAAAGGTAGAAAGAAGAAAGAGACAATATGGCTTCCATTTCCTTAGTAATTTATTTAATGTGCCTTAGTACCCAGAGACTTAAGTACTGTCATTCTTCAACCCTATTAACACATCCCGACAAGGTCAAGCAGGGTTGTGATAGTTGATAAAGGGAAGGAAAGGGAAAGTCAGGAGGAATCCCAAATAAAAAAGGCAGATGGGAGTTTTGTTGACATAAGGGAACCAAACCTTGCATGCCACCCTGTGAGGGCAGTTCTTTCCAAAGCCCAGAGGAGGTGAGATAGTGCGTACAACTTTGTACATCTCCTTATAATGGATCCTACCACTGGAAAGAACATAAATGCCTTTAGTTGTCATTACAAACATAATTATGGTAAAAGTTAATGAGGGTCTTCCTTCTTGGTTAAAGATGGAGTCCAGCAGTGTTGTATGAATGTATGAACCTGTTGTAAACATGTAACACGCACACATTAAATTTCATACAAGATTTTTGTATTATTTTTTACCAGAACAACACAAGTCTCTTCGTGGGTATTTGTAACAAATATTAAAGATGCTTTTGTGGCAGCAATATTAATGACACATGTTGTTTTATACATTTAAGCATCCCATTAAACCTCTGCATACAGTTTCTAACCTTTACCACATGCACATCTCAGTATAAGATGACAGCATAAAAATAATGTGAAAATGTCCTAGTTGTGGGTCACTCTTGATTGGATTTGTGCTTTAGTTTTGCTCTGCCATGGAAAACAGAATATAAAGTGGACAAAGGTGTACATTGTAAGGGAGTGAAACAAAAGATTATATAATAGAGACTATCTAATATCTAATATTGTCTTTATCTTCTTTTGTTAAACCTGTGCTTCTCTCCTAATAAACTTTTTTTTGTTGTTTGTTATCTTTCTTTGTTATCATCTAAAACTGCAGCCATGCAGTATCTGGTCAATACTTTGGATCAGCTCTGTTGTTAGAAAGGACTGCAAGTCTGTCTGCATGTGATTAAAAAATACCTGTCATCAGTAAATCAGCAGGTGTATAAACTCTCTTAAGCTTCTTTTCCTGGTCAGAAAATGTTATAGGATTATATGAAGGTGACAGGAGAAATGTTCACTGTGCGATATTACCACTCAGCTCAGGAACACATTGTTTGGCATGAAACAACTTTTACGCTAACCTGTGATATAAGTGTGGAAAAAGACACATAAAAATCCTTTATACACATATAATGTAAACAACATACTGTTGCACAGAAATATTGCTTTATTATCAGGGTTTGGTAATGAAGGAAAAATGCAAAAATACATTGCAGTTATGTTGTTTATTCTAGTTAGTATAACAGGATATAACAAACAACCTTACTAGTGACTGCAAGGAACTTTGTGACAGAATTACTGTCCTTTATTTTGTTACAATTGTTTCCTGCGTTAACAAACTCAGGTGTGTTCCTGTCCAATGACATGCTTGAAAATTTTAGAAACATGCAATAAAATAAATGCACCAATAATTAGTCTTTGCTACTTTTACTGATTGTTTGTTTCCATTTCATTTTTACTTCTTAAGATACTGTTGTTTCTAACTCTACCAGATATCTACATAAAATCATACATACAAAGTGTGTAATAACCTTTCAGGGTGGTTCGTAATGATGTGCAGTCATCGTTTCAATAATCTCAATTAAATAAAATACATGTACATACATACTGACTTGTGTGAGGGCAGCAGTTTTCAGTTGAAATGTTGACGTGTGTGCGTTAAGGCTTAAAGAGACTGACCTGGCGGCACGATCATATTCTCCCCAGATCCGAACAAACTCATCTAGATGGTGCGGTCCCAGGATGGAGGAGTCTCTTGTGAGATATTCAAAGTTATCCATAATCACAGCCACAAATAGATTCAGCATCTAGATTTAAAACGGAACGTATAAAAAGACAAAGCTGTGTTTAATGATAGAAAATGATTGTTTTAGGTAAGTAAAGTAGGACTATTCTTGTTACAACCTTACAAAATTATTTACTACTATCTTGTCTTACCAGGAAAGAGCTAAAAAAGATGAAGGAGACAAAGTAGAAATAGGCAAAGTCGGAGCCACAGCCCTCCTTTAGGTTGGTCATCGATTCCGCTGCAGGAAGTGAGGTATCAGTTTCACACTGCTGCCCCCCCAAACATGACAACATGATCTCCTGCCATGATTCCCCCGTAGCACTCCTGGTTGCACAAATCAAGACACCAGCAGGAGGAAAATTTGGTATTACATGCAGCTCATTACTTCACAGTGGAAACTATAAGTTTGTGACGTCAGTGGCAAAATTATTTTTGCATAAAATGACCTAAAATTACCCAAGTTTTGCACAAATCATAGTTGTTTGTGGAATGCACTTACAACCCCGTCCCCAAACAAGGATGGGGCGAGCTTCACTGCTTTGTGTTTAACTGTGTGAGCAAATAGTCCAACAGTTTAAGAACAATGTTTCTCAATGTATAATCGTGAGGAATATATGGATTTCATGATGTACACTCTAAAATATCATCAATATTCAGAGAATTTAGAGAAATGTCTGCATGTAAGGAGCAAAACTTGAACAATGAACGTCTGTGACCTTCAATCCTCCATGCAGTGCTGCATTAAAAACAACTGGCATTAGTGTGTAGAGAATATAACAACACAGCTCAGGAACTCTTTATAAAATCATGTCAGGTAACACAGTTTATCTCTACATCTGCAACTGGAAGTTAAAACTCAACCGTGCAAAGCAAATGCCACATATCAACAACACACAGAAATGCTGCTGGCTTCTTTTGGCCCTAGATCATCTGAGAGGGACTGAAGCAAAGTAAAATTGTGTGCTGTGATCTGATGAGTGCACATTTCAAATAGTGCTTGGAAATCATGGCTGTAGTGTCCTCCAGGCTAAAACAGAAAGAGACCATCCAGACTGTTATCAGTGCAAAGTTAAAAAAACCTGCAGCTGTGATTGCTTGGGGGTGTGTTAGTGCCCATGGCACAGGTAATTTATACATCTGGTAAGGCATCGTTCATGCTGAAAAGTACATACAGGGTTTGGAGCAACTTCTACTGCCATTCAAGCAATGTCTTTTTCAGGGACGTCCCTGCTTCTTTAAGTACGATAAGACAACGCCAAGCCACATTCTGCAGACATTTCTAACAAGATAAATACAAACGCTGCAGTTTTATAGAATTAAATTATTTAATTTGTTTTGTACAATGTGTGCCAGTTTAACAATGTACTTTAAATTTCATGTGCTCTTTTTGAAATGCTGCAATCAACTATTTCTGAAGGTGTTTTCTAATCTTTTATGGCAAACTATGGCATCGACCTGGACCTGAAAATGTAGATAAACAGAGTATGAACACTTAATACTTTGGCCCAGACATTTATTTCATTATTTGAGTCTTTTGACACATTTTCAACAGATGCGAGACTCCTAAAGGATCTGCAAAGCCATTTGCTGAAAGGAAAAGTAGCACACTGCAGTATCTATCACCCTCTGAAACTTAGGTGCCCTTTGGGTATTGACAGCTAAAGCTTATTACTGTAACTTAGCAACATCATTCAGACTACACTAAAGAAAAGGTGTTATCTTGTGAACCAAATGTAAGATCAGCTTGCAGGAACAATGTATGGCACAAAACAAGGTGAAAAAGGCTGAACTAATGAGTTGAGTAAAATACAGTTATACATTACTAAAAACACAGAAATTCAGGTTTGACCTTTGAAAAGCTGAGATAAAATCTGAATATGCCAACATACCTGAAAAGCAGCATCAAAGCACCAGAGAAGGTTTTGAAGTTGTTGTGCTGGTTGATGTGAGTCTCCTCATTTAGTTTAATGTTCCCGAAGACCTGATTTATGCAGATGTATGTATGCAGAAGTGCAAAAGAACAAAAACAATGTAAAAATTCACAAACTCATTGTAAATTCTCTTATTTCACCATGAATGAATACACAGAAGCAAGAGTCAGACACTGAAGAGTGTTTTTGTTCATCAGACCTGCATGCCAATGATGGCATAGATGAAGAAGAGCATAGCGATGAGCAGGCAGACGTAAGGCAATGCCTTAAAAGACTGAACGAAGGTCCACAGGAGAATACGGATGGTATAACCTTGTCTCAGCAGTTTGATGAGACGAGCAGCTCGAAACAGCTTTAGGAAGCTCATGTTGATTGTGTCAATATGCTGGCAAGGAGATGACAGAGGGAGGAAAATGTCAATGGAGGCCTCACATGATGTCAGTGGTTTAAAATCAGGTGCTTTAAATGTGCACTCCTGTTGTAACCCTACCTGCAAGTCAACCACAATCTCAGTGATGCTACCCAGGACGGTGATGAAGTCAAAGATGTTCCAAGTATCGCGAAAGTAGTTCTATTAAAATAGAAAAGATGCTCTCAGTAAAACCTCAAGAGTTTCTGAACTTATATTTAGGCTACGTGTTGCTCTTACCAGAAAGCCAAAAGCCAGGATCTTGAGGACACACTCAACAGAGAAGAGCACAGTGAAAGCTGTGTTCAGGTGCTTCAATACAATTTCATATGCCGGTGGAGCAGAGTAATACTGAAAATACAAAAGGTGACAGGAGTTAACTGCAAGTAAATACTGTGTAGTCGAGTATTCCCATACCAATTCAGCACAGATCAGTCTTTTCTGATATCAGTGTGAACTTTAGCCCTGCACCCTGCAGAGCTACAGGTTGATGGAAGATTCTACCAGACCCATAAATAGTCTCACTGTCTCTGCACCTCTCATCTGCAGCACTATAAAAGGAGTCATTCCTCTGGGGCCGGCAGCCATAGTTAATGAGGTCATGTTAAATAGCAGCGCCTGGACATTATGGATCAATATTTAATACAGGCTGAGTCACTCTACGTTAGTCTGTCTTTCTGTCTGAACAGCTACCGAAAAGGCCAGTGAAGGAAAACAATACTGGTGATGGAAATGTAGGAGAAAACAACAGCAAATGCAAAACATTGCAGTGTATGGAGATACAAAGCATCTGTGTTTATTACTTTGGTTAGAGGCAACAGTGTTAGATTATTAGTAAAGTGAAGTGCAAACAGATAAAAGTTCATTTTACGGAGACAGGACAGACATAAAACTGCAGAGAATCAGCTCATGTCCTTTCATTTAACACCCAAATATGTTGTGATCTGAAAACAAATGCAGAGTTAAATAACTATCTTACAAGTTTCCCTCACCTTCATCATCAGTACAATAGTGTTGAGAGCGATCATGGCCAGGACGGTGTACTCAAACGAAGGCGACACAACAAAATGCCACAGACGGTACTGGAACGTGTGTCGGTTCTGCGGCATGTATCGAGTCAAGGGCTTTGCACTGATGGCAAAGTCTATGCATGCTCTCTGAAATTCAGATGGAACAAGAAGAAAACAGTAAACAGCATTCTGCTTAACTTTTCTTATCAGAGCATTTTCACATTCTTTTGGTTTCCCTTTGGAGGGTCTACAACTCTGAGGAAGGAAATGGATATTTATGCCAGCTAGAATGTATTTATATTAAATTAAATGCAAGAGTTTGTGCAAAGTAAATACAAAGTAAAAGAAAACTACAGAAGAGTTGGCTCTAAGAAACTACAGATGTGATTACAGAGTAGGAACCCGACAGATGATTGCAAGCAGAACAAGTTGAGAGAGGCTGTTTTTGACTGGTTAGGCATTTCCATGTGATCATTGTCTTAATTTACTGACTGTAGGGAGAATAACAGTTTGAACAAAATGCCCCAAAGATCATAATAATGTTCAAATTAACACCTACAAGTGTTATTTTAAGGGTAGTGGATGAAAAAGGTTGAAAACCGCATTAGTCAATGCTTACCTGGTATATATATCATAGATATATGAAATAAGCCTGCAAAATTGTGCTATCCTTCAAAGTTTAGCTAGATAGTTATTACATAATGTACTAGTTTGCTACTTACTGTGTTTCTATGCCTAATAAACCCCATGTTGTAGTTGTTGGCCTATTATTGCATCCAAAAGCATTTCAGTGAAGTACTTTCTCAACAATTTATTTAAAATATTATTAATACACAAATCACTTTAAGAACCCGAGGACAACTACATGTAAAATAATAATAAAAAGAACTTGAAGTGTGAAATCTACAACGTTACTACTTGCTGGTACTTTAGGCTAATACCTTCATGTCTCATTAGGGTCTGAACCTGATATTGTGACAGCCCCGACACCTTTTGTTCTCCAACAATGTGCAGGTGCCGCCATTAGCGGCATGAGCTGCACCTGGGCCCGGTGCAGCTCTAAATTCTATAAAGATCCAGCCTGAGTTCACGATGTCGCCTAGGCTTGGCTGGGAGATCACCTGTCCTCAGGCAGGTGTTTTGGTTTTGGACCTGAATTGTGGTTTTGACTTCTTAAAAATAAATATTTTTTTCCCAGTCATACCACTTGTGCCTGCCTCCTATTTGTTATCGCCTCTAAACGGATTGAAACAATATGCTGTTAACGATATTTTATGTATGAGAAGTGCTTTATAAATAAAGTTTGATTTTATTAATACAAAACTCCTCACCTCATTCTTCTCCAGACTGCATTCCTCCATCATCTTATCTCCCTGCTCCTGGAAGGTGATGATAATGAGAGCCACAAAGATGTTGACGAAGAAGAAAGGAAAGACAACAAAGTAGATGACATAAAAAATTGACATCTCCATCCTGTTGCCGTGGCTTGGACCTCGATCCTCTTCTGTCACATCTACAGAGTGCTGCAACACTCTGGCAGAACAGGGACACAATAACAACAAACGTCCATCAGGCAATAAAGTTCAAGCTTTATTAAAAATAGTTTTTTTCCCACACAAAAAACAGCGTTTAGGTCTAACAGTAATTATTTGGAAGTATTCATTCACTATGGTGGATCACATTTTAATTGCTGTATGGAGGAGGAATTAATTTTCTTTTGAGTTTTTCCTTCAGCGGCAGTCGGTTAACAAGGGGTGAACCAGACCAACCCACAAGTACTGTCAGTGAAATACGGCATAAACATATTATGAGTTAATGAATGTCTAGACCTTTTTTTGAATTACTCACATCCATCATATTGGGCTCATCAAAGGTCAGACAAAGAACAAGTCAGATCATGAAAGGTTACAACACTAACAACCAAACGGACTAACGAGCCCTCATAGAAAGGAAAATGATGAGTGGTAAAGCTTCTCATCACTCAGGAGAACTGGTACAGCTCCACTCGGATACTCACTGGGGCCATCCCTCTCCAGTTGAAACCGTGAAGAGAGTGAGCAGAGCCCAGACGATGTTGTCATAGTGAAACTCGTGCCTTTTCCAGTCTCTTTTTTTCACCTCCTTCTTGTCCTTCCCATAGTCAATATAGTAACCTCTGGAAGAAAAACAAAGGCATATGAACAAGTGGAAAATTCTAAGTTTTATGAAAGCTTTGTTAAAGGGATATCATGTTATTTTTGAGCCAAACATTAGTCTAATGTGAAAAATATACAATTCTTGAAGTGTGTTGGTGCTCTTGGGAAGGCCGCCCTTTTCAAAAACCCGACATTGTAACTTTGAAAGAGCGAACCTACAGTGTTGTGCTTAACGGCTCCCCCTATATAAATGCAGAGAGCTCTGCTTTGTGCTACTATTACCAACTCTTTATTTGCCATAGCTGAAAGAAGTAAAAAAAAAGGGAAAATGGTGTCTGAGGAGGCCAGAAACAGAAAGCAGGAAAGGTATCACTCCAGAGTAAAGACATGAGTCAAGAATTCATTTGTTGGTGTCTGATTAAGGAGCAGAGTGGATGTAAAACACACACTCACTGTTTGTCTTAGTTAGCTCTTTGCTTGCTGTGCAAACGTACCAAAATCTACAGTAGTTTTTCCCATCTTTGAGCCAGGGTTTATATAAAACAATAGCAGTAAGTGCCTGATGAGCTGCAGAACATTGTAGTAAGTCTGTCTTTATTTATATCGTTATTTTAGTAGAAGCTAAATGCGGCTAGTTGAAGCTAGCCGGCTACAGGCCAAAGCTAATGTAAAAAACATTTCCTATAACTCATGTAAATATTGAAGAAGTAACAGAACGATTAGCAACTTTCCTGGTTTAGTTTAATGCTTTGATAAGCAGGGTGCTCATTTATAAAGCTTGCTTACGCACAAAAAGCGGCATAAGTGGATTTCTACGGAAAGTTTCTGATTTATAAAAACTAACGTGGCGGGAAAATGTGCGTACCGGTGTTACAGCAAAATCTGTGACCTGTCAGAATGTGTGACTCTAGGGGGCGATAGCGGCTTTTTCTTTTGAATGAGCCACATATAAGGCCAGAGAGGAAGACCATTTACGT
>JBAMHV010000015.1:14763184-14773693 GCA_037177535.1 Pseudomugil gertrudae | reverse complement strand
TAATTGTTTTTTATTGTTTTTTACTGTTTTTTATTGTTTTTTATTGTTGTAATGATATTTTGATTTTAGGATGACTAGGTAGATCTGTCCAGGGACTACAGATGAAAAATAGCCGTTTGGCTAAATCTGGTGCAGTTACAGAAAAGTTTATTAATGTACACTGTCCCTGCTAAATAAACTAATAAATAAATAATAATACAGAAAGGCCACAGTCCGAGCAGAAGCTCAAACCAGCAACATTCTTGCTGTGAGGCTGCGGTGCTAACCACCACTCCACCGTGCAGCCCAGACACGGTTTGAAAACAGATAAACCCTTTAGTATATAATCTAACATACCTGTTCAACATAAGCATAGACAAATAAACACTAGACTGATTAAAATCCAGATGCCCCAGCTTTCCAATAAGCACTTAATGCACCATCTGCACAAATCTAAATGACTCCTGACGTGAAAGGAGTCTCAAAACCTCTTAAGCATGCTGATCTGCATGTAATGGAGGTTGTGTGTATGCGTACCAGGTCATCTGTGCACACGTATTTAAGGATTCCTCTGCATAGGATCCTTTTTGAACAGTGAACCATTATAATTGTGAGGTTGAAGGTAAAAACTTTGTGCGTAAAATATTGATGTTTAGGCATTTTTTTAAAAATCTGTGCATGTCTAAACCTTTTTGTGCACCTTATTTCCAGATAGTTTTGCGTGTTTTTTTTAACATACATTTAAGCACCTATAGTTACACACAAAATGGTTTTAAAAAAATTTCACAGATCATGTATTACACACATACACACACACACACACACACACACACATTGTCTAAAAAATATGTGGCAAAAGAAACATGAAACAAACCATAAACATGTAAGCTATCTTACATTGTAGAGTACAGTAGTCCATCCCTCCATGGTGATACACTGGAAGACGGTGAGAACAGCAAACAGGATGTTGTCAAACTGGGTGATGCCATCGTTAGGGCCAATCCAGGTTCCACTGCAGATGTATTTGGCTGGACACTGACGAACGCCACATGGGAACTCATACTCAGACGAGTCCACCGTCTCGTTTTCTGAACAAAAAGGTGGAGAAAGACGGAATCTTACACCACATACATAAGACCACAGATTCCACCCACATTCATTACTTTATGTCATTGATTAAATGCTAAAGTTTAGACAGAATACACCTTTTTCTATTTCATTGTTTTTAGGCTCTGTTTAAAGCGATTTAAGCAGCAAGCAGTTAGGCCTGTTGTTCGAGGATTATTATGACCATCTGAAGACAGAAAATACCACCTTCACTCTGTGTGTGCTATCTAATTGTCTGTTCTGGTTAAGTGAAACGGGGTGAGCTTGGAGGTTAATGACAGCTATGAATGAACAATGAGTTATTGTCGTGCACAGCATTGTTGGTTTTAATTATGCAGGACAGCACGGCTGGTTAGGTTTGATCAAGCCTCCAGGTGCAGCCTGGGATGCAATGTGTTTGGTTGCATGTGTGTACAAATTTATGTTTATGACAATGTAGTAGAGCAGCAGCCAAAAAGGCTGTGTAAATATTCATGACAGTGACACACACACACACACACACACACACTACATACACACTTATAACAGTAGAATAAATGGTTTGATGGGAACTTGGTTAAGTTAAAAATTTCTGGAATACATTGTGCAAATACATCGTAAACAATGGAGTGTACTGATTAAAGCACGTTTTCAGTCATTTTTAACACCTCAAAGTCTTTTACATAAAATGTTACATTACACATACACCAATTGACACACGCAAACACACACACAGGGGCAACACAGGGTTCAGTGTCTTGCCTAAGGACACTAAGGCACATAATTGGAGAACGATTTTACTGCCTTTCCATTGAATGCTTCCTTTAATGCAATGTGAAAGAATGATTGAAGCCATTGGGCCTACTCACAAATTTCTTCTTAAATGTATTCTAAAGAACAACCTTACATTTGTCAATAAGTTGTACTAATAAAGTTTTTGATGAAAACCCTTCAATAAAATCACAGTCTTCTTAGCCCACAAAATTGGTAGCATCTTTTTATTTAATTTGGTGAATACAAATATATTCATAAGTTGGAAAGACAAACTATTGCTATGTATTGCTTTTTATTTGTTATTTTGTTGTTCTTTGTGTTTTTTATGTTATTTAATGACTTTTTTTTTCTTTTTTTTGCAGTACTTGTAAATGTTTGAAATAAAAAAAATCCAATCCAAACCAGGTGGCTCTACTTTGTTTTGGTAAACACCCAGAAAAAGTAAAAAATATTGGCTGTGTGCAAACAGAAACAAACAGCGGTGGGTCTGATGAGGAAAAATAAACAAAACGCCAAAGTAATTTATGACAATGAAAAATAATAAGATGTGTACAGAAACCTGGTTCTAATTTTTAGGATACACATTATTATGAATAATCAGACAGTTTAAAACCATATAAAAGCAGTTTTTTGTACAAACATGTAATTAATTAATCCTGAGCTTAAATAAGAGTCTATAGCTTGGTTACAAAAGTGCTTCAGGAAGAACTCTTCATGGTATCATGGATCAAAAGAAAAGTGATACAAGAATAAACTTTTATGACGTAGCGGACTGCAATTTCTACAGTTTGTGAAGCAACCTGCTGTGACATCCTTTTACAGGATGCAGTGAGTGGATGAGGGGTGCATCTGATGAAATTAAATCCCTCTGTAAGTCTTATAGTTGGTCAGTAGCATTATTATTGTGGCGACCAGAGCATAATCTTAATTATCAAATAAAATAGTAAAATATTTAATAATTATTCATCAAAATAAAATAAAAAATCATTAACATAAAATTACAACATTGTGCTAAATTTAAATAAATAACATTTACATTTTATCCTTTGCAGTTCATACTTCTTGGTTAAGACTAACAAATGCATATATAACAATATGTAAAAATTACCTCTATTGATTGACTTCTATAACGGACAACCCCCTCTCCTTGGGTAAAGACCAAATAAGCAACAGTCAGTTTAAAAGTTTAAGCACGGCTACTTATTTACTGACTATGTGTTTAATCAAATGACATAACACAAAAGTCACAAAAACTAGGCTTTAAATTACCTCTGCAGAGTTGTTTTCTGCAAACAGGTTGTGGAGCTTCTGAAATCAGCACTTATTTAACAGTATACTAGTAATATAGCATGCCAAATACAGAATTAGGTTGCATGTTCCTCAACAATTACACTTTGATCAGAAGCTTTTGGTAGTGATCAATAACATTGTGGATATCTGATCATTCTTCTCTGCAGAAATCTGATTTGTTTTGTTTTTACAATCCAGGATCTGAAACAAGAAGGTATAAAACCCACATGCAGACACACACAGTAGTAACAAATAAGAAACTAGCAGAGAATGAAGGAAACCAGCCAGAATAGATGCTGAGAGACTAACGACAAATGAGGAGCAGGTGTTGCAATTACAGACACAGACGTAACAGAGGAAGGGAGTAAACTGTAGCCAAGATAGTGCAAACTTATTCTCTAATTCATTGACATTATTGACTGGTTTGGATCCTCTTCCTTAGATCTGCACTAAGCTATTTGCACTTAGTCATCACACTAAGTGCAGAAATGTTGAAGAAAATAAACATCATCAGAAGCAGAAGAAGAAGAATTTAATGAAAACAGAGAAAAACACTGTTTGGACACTAATGTCCACAATGGGTGCAAACCAAAACCATTTGCCTCCAAATTAGATTTTTCATTCATGGCCATTGATAACTGTCTTTTGGACGATGCATTCACATAATGTACTAAATACAACACATTTTTATAAGAAGTTTTATGATCCTGTTTTTTATTTACCAAGTATGCCATCCTGTGACGTGCAGGTCTTGTGCAGTTTCCCACTGTAAAACTCCAGGCCAATGATAGCGAACATGAGGATTGCAAAAAACAGCAGCAGACCGATCTGCAGCAGGGGAATCATGGCCTTCATTATAGACTTCAGGACTATCTGCAGACCTGGACATAGAGCACACAGAGACCAGCTCAGCATATGTGAAAGCATATATGCAAGAGATCTAAACCAGAGAAAGGTGTAAGCTTTGATCAGAGCCTGATGAAGACAACTTCCTTTCTAATATCTGGTATGAAAACCAACTTCATGGTCAAATGTAAATGGGAATGACAGAATCCACATTGACAGAAGTATTATTATAAATGAGAATGCTATGGGACAGTATAACATGTGATACTCACTCGGGATGCCTGAGACCAGTTTGAGGGGTCGCAGTACTCTCACAGCCCTCAGAGTCCTCAGGTCCACTGAAATATTCATATGAGCCCCTGCTGCAGCCAGGATCCTAAATGTGCAAATGCAATCCCACACAAACACAAGAAAGTGATACAGAACAGGATTATTGCACAAATGCCACAATTTCATGCTTTGAAATGTCAACAAGTAAACATGAGCGCTGCTGGAAGACAGCTGCAGAGCTCAGATATTGAGTATGATGATGCGAGGGTCTCCAGCAGGCAAAGAACACAGAGAAAACAACGAGGATGCTTTTGGGTACTTTTGGCTGTTTCCCTGTGTGTGGGAGGACGGCTGTGACAACTGCTATTTAGGAGAGGAACAAAGAAAGCAGCTCCATCAAGGGAGGACGAGACACTCTTATGCTGAGGAAAGCTTACAGTCACGTCAAACAAAGATTCATCTGCTGCACAAAGTCATTCAAAAGTCCCATTTTCACTTTTCTCATCTTGTTTAATCTTTTCTAGTCTCGATGCTCTTTAACACACCTTTGTGTCCCTCTGCTTGCAGAGTGATGGGGAAAGAAGAAAAACAGTGTTGATCTCGCCCCAGGGTCCCTCATTAGTCTGCCCTCCTGCATCCTTTTCCTCTATATTCTCACATGTTGCTCTTCATCCATCCTTTTCTTTCTCCCCCTCTTTTGCCTTTTTTTAACTCTATTATATTTCACTTCTGATTCCTTAAACGTATTGCCATTTTTCACTGATAGGAACACACTTTTCCCCTCTTTTACCTGCATTCTCCCAGATTGAGAGAAAGGGGATTTTGGCATAGACTGTATTTTGAGGGCACGTGTTCTCATTTCTCAGAAGTGTGATTCTTACAAGTTAAACTTTGCTCTAAAGATGACTAAACAGATTTACAAATAATATATTACACAACAACATATAAATTATTAAAGGGGTGAAAGACAGACATACATTTTCTTGCTTTTTGTGTTTACTTTATACATTTAGTACTGGTCAAAAGTCTCGAAACATCTACCCAATCATTTTACAGTTTAAGGGAAATCTTTTTCAACAGTTATGATGAGTTTGTAATCTAATGTATATACAGACAAAATAAATATCAGTGATTGGATGTCACTGCTTTACAAACACACATGAGTATGTAGTGGAAAGTCACAATGGGAATCAGAAGGAGCACTGAAAGTCACTGTGACTCAAAGAAAGGCTTAATTTCATCAGCACATGCAAGTTAAAACTATAAAGCAAATAAAAAAACATCTGCAAACAAAAAAGTCTGTGTGTGCATTCTGAGCCCAATCTCTACCAACAAACCAGTGCCAAATGGAAGTCTGCCACTTCCCAAAACAACCAGTTGGTGATAGTCACTTGGAGCCAGGCTGCCAGGGTTGTTTCACTATTTTTTACTTGAGTTTTCAGATCACTTGCAACATGACTATTGAGCAAATAAAATTTCCTATGGGCCAAAATGTGTAAAACTTAAATCTAAAGTAGTTGGTCTTTTCAATAACAAGGCCAGTTTATCTGTATAAAACATTTCAAAACAATTCAAAGTGCTTTATATAAAAACATGAAAAGTATTACAAATGTTGAAAAAAAATTTGCAACACAGCAAAAATCAAAATAAAATCATAAGTTAAAGACACATAAGTTTTTAGACACATGTAGCATGTTCCATGTTTAAAACAAGCCAATACTGTATATAATAAAAATAATTATTTTTTTATTTCTGAGTTAAGAAAAGTCAAGGAAGGTACTTGACTGGCAATTGTAAAACCTTCACAATTACTACAGCATTTCAGTCCCATCTTTGTGCATTTTAGTTTGCTTTACAGCAGTTCCATATGTAATATAACCTGCTGTAGCAACAGACCTGATTATGGTATGTTTCTGACAAAGGGATGAGAAAAGGTCCTGTCTGTTAGCAGACAAAGAGTGTCTTGTTTTAATTAAGAGAAAGAAAAGAAAGAGGAGGGATGAGGAGACATGAGACAAAGATTAAAATAGCACATCATTATCAATGCAAATATAGAAATATAATTATCCACGTGGGTTTCACACCTCTAACTTCTCTCTTTTGGATCAGTTCGCTAACTTGCCGCTTCTTCTTCGCTTTGTTTTTAACCTCTACTTTCTTTTTTCCCCAACCACTCCCTCCGATGCTACCTGTCATTTCAACCCCCACACCCTCCATCTTTTTCCACACAGTCAGTCCCGGCTGCTCTTTAGTTGTTATGGAGACAATGGGATGAGGGAGGCCTAAATGTGTTCAGTTTACTTTTATTTACTGGAAAGGCTGGGACACAGAGAACACACTGTATCTGAAGAGTTTTAATCTGAACACATCAACAATTAAGCTGAAAATAATGTATTTATCACTGCAAATACTGTGGTTAACAACTCTGGAAAGCCCACAGAGCAGTAAAAGTAAAACAGTGTGGCAGATAAAACTAAACCGTATGTTACGTGCAGGTGACTTATGTGTTTCTTTTTGCCTCCCCTGAGTCTCAACAAGCAATCAAACACAGGAGGAAATCAATTTGGAAGACCAGCCCACACCTGTCTACTATTGGTTGGCCTCTCAACTATCCCTCCAATCACCGCCAAGCTGTCAGTTTAAATGCAGCACACCTGCTCTAGAAGAGGAAGAAAGCTCCTCAGAAGACATCTGCTCTGCTGCTGTTGCTCTGCTCAATCCCACGGTTTTGTTAAAGCTTGGAATGGGTAAGTGGTGATAGGATTGGGACAGGTAAGATCGGGGTACCCTATACATTCCCTGCTCGTAGTTAAATTGATGTTATATACACTAGGAAAGAGGTTGATGCCACCCACTGTATACGTTTTGTCCAGTATGTTTGTAGAGTAGATTTAGTTAGGGATTTGCTTTTGTTTATTTCCTGGTTTAGATTAGAATTTACATTCATATAGGACTTGTTTTTGTTATATTAATTTCATTGATTTGGCACAACCATTGTCCCCTTCCATCCCATAGGTTCCACAGCTCATTTATTTGGTGTGTAAATAAATCCTTTTATTTCTTAAAACCATGTACTGTGTCCAGTCCTCCATGTCTGTCAGGTTGCACCCCGTCCAGGGGTTGTAACACCGTAAGATTAAAAAAATGTCTAAAGGATCAGTGTTGGTGTTTTATGTAGAGATATGAGAATAAAAAGATGTTTATGTTTGTTGAGACAAAAACTTTTCTGTCAAGAATGAGGAGTCTGGTTGTACAAGTGGAAATGATTACAGGTTTATTGAACAAAGAAAAATAGTACAGAGTAAAGAATTGCAATTCTGGAGAGTCTGTTCAGAGATCCTTTCAGCCAGAACTCTAGAGAGATTCTGACCCGAGCGGGGACATA
Organism: Pseudomugil gertrudae; assembly: GCA_037177535.1. Classification (NCBI taxonomy): domain Eukaryota; kingdom Metazoa; phylum Chordata; class Actinopteri; order Atheriniformes; family Pseudomugilidae; genus Pseudomugil; species Pseudomugil gertrudae. The sequence continues at coordinate 14,766,063 of JBAMHV010000015.1, read as the reverse complement.
TATAGACTTCTGTTCACGTCATGTCATCATTATATATCTTTTCAGGATGAAACAAAGAGATTGCTTTGGAGCCAGGGAGAGTCTAGCACCAGATTCACGTTGTAAAACAAAAAACAATGACTGGTGAAACTGACCCATCCAGGTCAGCTAAGAGGGAATCTGGTGGATATCAGCTAAAGTGTGGACAGGCTCTCACATTTAGACGATAACAGATTTATTATCAGTCGTTTAACAAAGTGCAATCAGAAGAATGTGTAGCTCAGTCAAGGATTTAACACAGAGAGTTGCTGATTGGAATATTAATCTGAGTGACATTATGCTGAATATGTCAGAGGATGAATCTCACATATAAACTAATTAATATGAGAAGCATATGTATGAAATCGCTACAACACGATCTTTCCACTTGCTACCTACCAAAAGTTTTTACTATATCATATGAAGTGTGTTTACATAATTCCTGCATAATTTCTATGCATTTCTGTCACGATTTAAAAAAAACACCATCTAGTTTTATATACTATGCATAAACATGAATTTATATGAATCATTTGTAGTTACTGGCATCTCATATGATTTTCCATTAATACTCATCAATAATCACAAATATGTTACTATGATGGTGTTATCACAAAACAAGTAAAAAATCTCATACAGTCCTCGAGAGCAACTGTCCCGCTGGTATCGGAGGTTTCACAACAATAAGACATCTTACTCGAATAAAAAGGAAGGTTCGACACAAGCCTGATCATGGCCCATTGATCTGAGTTATGTATAGCAGTGAAACAGCTAAAACCAGGAGGACAGCAGCTTATGAGGAAAGAAGTTGGCGATCCCGAGTCTAAAGTGTGATATAAAACTGTATACCACTGTGTATTGCCATGCACCGGTTAAAATACGAAAATATTTTAAATAAAAGAAAACAATTTAAAAGATGACCTCCAAATAGCTTTAGTTGTTTTATTTCTTTTCTTTTTTTTGTCGTAGTCCAACCCTTTAAACCATTCTTTACTTCCTGTTCTTTTTTGGGGCCATATTTTATCAAGTGTCTTGGAGTCTCATTTCATTCTTAAGTCATGAGATTTTGTAGAATTTGTTCTTAAACTAAAGAGTAAAGGCCATTGATCAACTTTCTCGAGCCTAATAATTACTCCTACTTCTCCAACCATTCAAGAGACCTCCAGAAGTGTCCTAGTGTTTAGGAGTTTCCTGTAGAGTACAGCACTGAGGCGAGAGACATATGGATTCTCGGGAAGCAGAAGGACGTTTTGGCTTTGTTTGACGAGTCGTTGATAAAACGGTATCGTTTAGACAGATTTGTGCGCAGAGTGGTAGACTCTATAGCCTACCCAGTCTGCACACTCCGTAGCTTCTTACCATTAGTGAAATGAGACAGAATACTCTGTGTATCAAATTCACCCACAGAGCTTTAGTTCCTCTTTGCGTAGTAATTATAGATGTGATGTCTATCCAGGTAAAGTGTCAAATTCTTCCATGAAACAGGCAAAAATATTGATTAAAAATGGAAGGAAAATGGAGCCAGAACTACTTGCTTTATTTCTTTTCATTAACTGTGGGTCGAATCTGCAAACATGTGGAGGAGACTGCTCTGACGAGCTCTCCTCAGGCTGAGAGCATCCTGGCCAGATAATGTTAGTTTCACTGAAAAATAATGCTGGTGAGACCCATGTAATTAAATTCATTTGTTGTCATTAGGTAGTAAACAAGCCGATGCTATTGCTGTCCCAGCTTGTCTGCCCATAATGGCAAATGAAACTGAACTTCATTTGATTATTAAAACCTAAATTACCTCAAAGAAATTACCCTATAAGGATAATTGCCACTATGATGTATGTAACCGATAAATTTGTACTTCAAAGTGCGTGCACCATGAATTGTGTTGTTTTATGGCTTTTTTAAGGTTTGGGATGTAATCTCACTGGTACTAAAACATAAAGCTGTCACTCAAGTAAAAAAAAATGGGATAAAATAATGTGACAGTTTTATTGTAAATACATGAAACATATCACTTTATTATGGTGACATAGTTTGTTGTAAGAACATGAAATATAAATGCAGGATTTGTTGCTACCTAGAAATGGTGGAGTAAAATACATTTAATGGAAATTATTGTTGTGGAGCAGAAACATTTCAGTCCTTTGTGTCAGATAGGAATTGCTGTACTCTTATTTATCGTTGCACACACTGGAATGTGGGACAAGTACGGTACGAGCAATGTGGTGCATCTACTACTAGCTGCTATCTGTCATAGTTTGGTTTGTGTTTTAGGGTTTCCTGTTTTATTTTGGTTTATTTCCTGTTTTGGTCTGTCATGTTTTGTCTAGCTTTTTTGTTGTTTTTTATTGGTTTCATTTAGTTAATTCATTTCACCTGTGTTAGTTCTGTCTGTGTGTGTATATATATTCCCAGTTTCAGTTTCTTCCCCACGGTTCATTAGTTGTGTTAGTTTGGTTTCTTTAGTCGGTGGTTTATGTTACATATAATAAATATCTACATCATCTGCCTGCTTCGGGTCCACTCATCCCCAGGATTTATGACACTATCTGCGTTTCCATTACCTTAGAATTAGACAAACCTTAAATATCGTAATAAAAACAACACCTACATTTAAAAAAACTCAATTATCCCAAAAGAATTTTGACGCTCGCATTAGGTATTATTTCAAAGGTTTTGATACAGTATATTACAAAAGTGTAATGGAAACACTTTTTCCACATTTATGCGTCCCCGGAAGTGATGTAGGAGGTCAGGGGATGGGTTCATCCATCCATCCATTTTCTGCCGCTTATCCGAGGTCGGGTCGCAGGGGCAGCAGCCTAAGGAGGGAAGCCCAGACTTCCCTCTCCCCAGCCACATTC
>JBAMHV010000015.1:14713255-14758562 GCA_037177535.1 Pseudomugil gertrudae | reverse complement strand
AATATTGTCTTTCTAACAAGATCAAAGAAATTCATTTTAAAATTTTACACCAAATTTACCCTGTTAACTGCTTTATCGCCAGTGATTTGTGCTCTTTCTGTAATCAGCGTGCTGAAACTATTTCACATCTATTTTTTTATTGTGAAATTACCAAAGCTTTCTGGTTGGCCTTAAACCTACACGTTTTTAAATCTACAAATACTCTTTTACTTTAAGAGTTATTCTCTTCTATTATAATAACAAAAATAATATAAACCTAGAATTCATTTTAAATTTTAAAATCCTTCATGCAAAATTTCACATCCACAAACAAAAATTTGCCAAATCTTGCCCAAATTTTAATTCTTTCCTCCTTGAATTTGAATACAATATGAAATCATTACGCTTGATAGAAAACCCTAAGTGCACCAAAATTACTACCTTATATGATTCGCTTCTTCCAACCTCTGTATGAACTTTTGCTATTAGAATGGTTATTATTATTGCTGTGTTGTACCAGTTTATTTTCTTATTGTCTGTGCTGTTGTGCTATATGTTGAATTATTCTAACTTTTGCCAATCATTGTACCTGTTCTGTTTTGTTGCATTATTTTAATAAATAATTTTTTTTTTTAAAAAAGACTCATTCCTGATAAGTGTCTGGATGTACGGATCTGTCTTTGAAAACAACACATGAAACACAGGTCATCTATTTTTCCACAAAGAAACACTGATTGGTCCGGCACATATTTTTGTGTGGTGGTCGGTTATTGATGATTTTTCTCACAATCAAAGTCACCTTTGATTTCCTTCTCGCGCAATAAAGATTGAAATGACATTGTTCATGTAAACGTTGTCCATATTGACGAATGTCCAACTCAGACCTGAGCTCCTCCTCTGTTTCATTAAAACACACTGTGAGAATTATCCTAATCTCGTTCATCTTCGACAGTTATTGAAATTATGTTTCTTTTTAAACCCGAATATGCTAACCAAGACCCTGTTGAAATCACAGAAAAGAAAAAGTAGCTGATAGCTAAGCCTAAACGTTCCAATCTGAATGCCCAAAACATGAATTAAATGCTACAACGCAGCTGAGTAATCTCACACTTGAGGACAGAGATCTAATCTGTGTGAAATCAGCAGCAATGGAAAAAGTCTGCTCCTGCTTCTCCCTGATAGTGAAAAGAACAACAGCCATCAGCAGGAAGAGGAAACAATGTCCAATGTCACAACAGCAGAGAAAGCAGGATAAGACATGCTAAATGCTCAAAATCCCAGGCTTAAAACAAAAGGCTCAGTCTGTACATGTGTTACAATTAACAGAGAGTTTCGGAATCGTCTCCTTGATCCAAGATGTGGAATTTCTCATGATGCAACAACAATCTGCTGTTTGAATGAAAGGCTCAAGAGATACAGCAGAGCACAGACGCTCTGGAGATGGAGCACATCTCAGTCTGGTGCACATTTGTCTCATTTTGCCAGAAACTGATGATTAGATGCATTAGAAGAAAAAAAAACGCTGAATGCATTAAACTGAGCAGTGGATGGCTGATAACACAACACATCCCTTTTTACTGAACATGCCTTATTATGACAGGAAATAATTTATTGATTAATTAATCAAAAAAGACATGAGATTTATTGAAATGATAACAGTAAAAATATTTTTTCTCTTATGAAACTAAATTAATATGTATTAAATGTATTAAAGTTATAAGCGCTCTAGTCTGAAATGCACACATACTTTTATGAATGTGAACTTATCAAATGTCTAAGACTCCTGAAATTTAATCATTCACAGACTGAAGGAATACAATAAATTTATCAGAGTGTGAATCTAATAAATACAAAAAGTGCAGGCTGGTTTCTTCAGCAGTAATATTCCCATAGTTTTATATAACAACTTAAATAAAGCCATCAAAATGACTGCATTTACAGTTACTTGACCAATAAAGACTAACTGTGTGTTACGGCCTCCAGGCCTCTTTTAAAGCATCAAGACAAATTGCTGGACTCTACATGCAAGTCGGATCTGCCATCTCTCCACACAAAGCCAGACTGATGATCATTCAGAGCAGCTGTGTGCCATCCCTTATCAGTGATTGGTTGGATCTGCCATCTCACCACTACAAAGCCGGACTGCTGACGATCATTCAGGGCAGCTGGGTGTTTGTCCTTTGACCAGCTTGCCACTTTGGGAGTGTGTTGCAGAGAGTTGGTGGTGACTCTTGGTGTTAAGCCATTTGGGCTTTTCTGTTTGGACTTAAACTGAATAGTTTATTTGTGTTTGTGGTTTTGAAACCAGGCTTTGTTATTTTGTCTTGAGATTTGGTGTGGTTTATAACCAATCTTTGTTATGCCTGAATTTAATTTAGTTGGAAACCAGGCTTTGGTGTTTTTTTGTCCTGGCTTATGTTGTAATTAAAATCCTTTACTTAATTTAACTTTTCTTTTGTCTTTAATGTTGCTGCCCCTTTCCCCTAGTGAGCTGGGGTCGTAACAACTTCAGGAAAAAACAGGAAACCGAAACACAAGGAGTCCAAATCATGACATAAATGTTGGCTGGAAAGAATAATTAATACAGCTAAGTGATTTATAAGTGGTTTAGTAGAACTGAGAGAGTGAGGTGAGTGAGGTTAATTAGAAGCAGTAATGTTAATGTTAATTCAGAGCAGTAAAGACTTGAGTCACTGGCACAACATCTCTTTAGAGGTCATGAATGTTATCACATGGAAGGCAAAACCAACTAGAAAAACACTTGTAGAGTGCAAAATTGTGATTTACACCTCATTTTATAGTCCAACATTCTTGTTTGTTGCTCTGTTATATCTGAATTTGTTGGATTGGGATGAAATTGGAAAGTAAGTTTGACCACGACCCACTCTCAGAAAAAGTACCGTATTTTCACGACTATAAGGCGCATATATAAAAGTCTTAGATTTTCTTCAAAATGTGCGGCGCGCCCTGTGTGTGTGTTGTACTGGTATACCGTACATACCGTCACTGTTGATCTGTGACTCTATGCGTGCCCATCTCACAGCCGATGTAAAAAAACAAGTCAAGCAAACAAACTCTGAGCTTGCTGTCATTCCGGGAGGACTGACGAAGGAACTACAACCGCAGGACATTGGTGTGAACCGGCCGTTCAAAGTAAGGCTGCGAGTGGCGTGGGAGCGATGGATTACCGATGGAGACCACAGTTTCACTAAGAGTGGAAGGCAGCGCCGGGAGAGTTTCGCTACAATTTGCGAATGGATTGTAGATGCTTGGGATAATGTGTCTGCTGGAACTGTTGTTCGCAAAATCGGCATTATTTCATCAGCCGGCACAGAAAGTAGTGAAGAAAGTGAACCTGACATGTATGACGGAGATTTAGTGCAGCTGTTCAATACAGAAACAGAGGATGAGGACTTCAATGGGTTTGATCGATTACGATTACCGGTAAAAAAAAAAATGTGAGTGAATCAATACTTAAATAAAGTTTTGCTCCTGCTCTTTTTTTAAAAAATACACACTTGTATACTTGTGTGTGTTGTAAGTGTGGGTGTGGATTGTATATAAAACCCGCGCCTGATCAAAATACAGTAACGGCACGCATAACTGAGACTGCGCCTTTTGGTACGGTGCGCCTTGTGGTCGTGAAAATACGGTACACTTTACTGAAATCCTGGCTAAGCTCAAAGTCTTTTGTCGCACAGCGCACTCTCAATCACAACCAGATGCAATATACTGCTTTATGTCAGTGATGCAACTTCTGAGAGCAACACAGCACAGGCTTGATGAAACAGTTCTAAACAATCAATATGCAATCAATATGTCATTTCTGTTAAGCTGGTGCACATACAGTGCTAATACTGAGAGACTAAATTAAAAACTAACACAAAAGCATGAGAAAATAATGACAATGACGACAGTTGTAATAAGCAGCAACAAAACAGAAAACAAAGCATGTTAATAAATATCCTGTGGTTTGTACATCATGACCCTAAACTGGTTGCAGAAGTTTCATGTTTATTTTTGTACCTGGAGTATCACTATTGCACATATACTGTGTCACTATGCTGATGATCATTGTCTGTTCTTTGACAGGATTATTACTTAATGATGTAATTTCCACCACAGCCAGAGTCAGCAGGGATCAAAGAGATTTCCATAGGTCATGAGCCTTAAAGATGATCAAACTGTATCTGTTCTCTTAACATTTATACATTTATGGTTGATTCATGCATGAGCTGCAATTCAGTCTGAGCAAAAACATATTTTCAGTTAATTATTCGTTTTGAAATTTAACTAAGCACACAGCGTTAAATTGCAAGCTTTTATACTCCATAGCAGGCATGTTTTAACTCTAAATTATGTCTGAGCTCTTTTTTTAAATAGATCAAGGTTTTTTTTTTGCTAGATGCATATGCATTTTGGAATTTATTTTAAAAAAAGAAAACATTTTCTTGTACATGAACTGGGCTATACAAATAAGTCAAATAATCAGCATTTTTGTTTGCACCATCCTCTGGACTATATGTCAAATATATTGTATTTTTTATTCTTTTATTGTATTTCATTTTAAATTATACTAATACTTTTATTGATCATTTTTGTAAATTAGCCACAGATTCTTGCATCATATCTCCTGAAATTATATATGGAAAAGTATATGAACCCCACTCATTCACGATGTGGAGAATGCATTGACATCTGCTTCACCTCTCTGCCCTAGCCTGAATTCTATTGCCTCATTCAAAACAGTAACATGCGTAGGAAGACTCTGATCCACTTGCATTTTTATAAATAAGTCTCTTAGCAGTAAAATAGTAAAGTAAAAGAGAAAAACTTCATCGATAAATTTCATTCAGTTGTCATGACCTGGCTAATTCAGTGTGTCAGGTCATACCAAAAAGATGTGAAGAGAAGGATTACTTTAATCTCATGTTGCACCTCATCTCCTCTTCAAACTGAATAAAGGCTTTCGACACGGTCTTTGTATATTGGTGCACTCAGCTTCTTTACAATGGCTACAAAGGAAGCAATAGAGAAGAGAGTCCATGGAGTGCGAAAGAGCTTGTTATTTAGTCAACTACCTCAGCATTATCGTTATGCAATTTCTGCCCTCGGTGTCATTATAAAGTCATTATAATGTCACTAATTATACTCAATCTCAGGCTTTTTCATGAACTTACTCATGTCCTAACTTCACTTAGTTTGATGTGTGAAAAGTTCAGAAAAAGGTTTAGCTAACCTTTTATTTTCCTATTTGTTACACAGGCAACAGAAGGTACATTTCCAAATTCCCCCAGTAAAAACACAAATCTGGTCTAGTCTGGACTAATTGTAGAGACACCGACCAGAGAAAAGCTGCAGTGGAGCCAGTGACAGCCTGACCTGGGGCAGGGTCCTAAGTTGCCATGGTTACAGCTCAGGGGGACATAACCACTCCTACTGTGTCTGAACTCATCAATCGATCAGACAACAGATGGAAAATGAGACCGGAGAGGACACCTCTGCGGTGTGTGTGTGTGTGAGTGTGTGCCCATGAGAGACAGTTTGATATGGTCACATCTAACAGGTGGCATCACTGCCAAAGAGACATATGGTGTTGTTGGCTAAAAGGAATACAGTAGTAGCACATTAGAGTCAGATTCATGTGCTTGAATGACAGAAATTTACAAATAAACGCATAAATTACAGGTTGTGCATTCATTTTATTCAATCTGGTACATTTATAATGTTTTCATACTTTGCAACTCCTGTAAATAATACGGTTAACGCACGCATTGCTAAGTTTCAGGAAGTGATGCAGAAATAAGGCTGTGGTTCTACAGCAGGACTGCACACAGAATGAGTCTTTTACTTGGACAGTTTATCGTTGATACTTTGAAAGATGATTTTATGATTGTTACTACAAAACGTGTTGGGTCTCAAACACTACCCGTTGTGCTGCAGAGCTCATTCTGAGAGCTGCCCTCCATTTCTAAATCAAAACCAATTTTATCTATTAAGCACTTTTCATACAAACAGCAACATAAAGCACTTAACATAGTTAAAGCCCCTATTGGATGACTCCCTTATCCAATAGTCCACCTACCTACATTAGCCGGTTAGCTACAGTTAGATCTGAATTAGCTCAGTTAGCTCTTATCTACAGGTGGTGTGAAGTTGGATTGATGTCAATCATCCATCCCCACGCTTAAAACGCCCTTCTCAGCTCTTGCACTTTTCCCATTTTTGTATTTTCTGTGAGCTATGGCACATGTGATGCTGCCAAGTTGCTGAGGTGTATAATCCAGGTGCCAGAAAGTAGAAAACCTGCCGTTTTTTTGGATCTACCTGTACATTTAGAACAGGTGTTTTCATTAACAGGCTTATTTACCTGGCAGACTAACTGTGCACATTACATTCAGCTGGTTTGGGGACTGGTTGGAATAGCAGCTGGACATGATTTCTACTTTCTGGACCAGGATTATACACCTATGCCAAGTTGTCAATGGTAGGAACCACCCAATGAGCTTCACTTTTGCTCTTGAGAGACCTGCTGGGAGGCTCTTCATCTTTTATACACAGTCTACGCTTTGAACTGATAGCAGTTACAAAAATACTAATAGGAATTGAACATAATACACAGCTGCCCTGATGCTGATGTAAGGAAACAGTATTTTGGGGATCCATTCACATCAGGAGCCAGCACACCCAGGACCACAACTGCTACCACTACAGGAACCACCCTGACCACAGCAGGGCAGGGTCCTAACTGCAGCCATAATGTTGCAGTGCATCCAGACAGGGACACCGTGGCAACAGCAACCCCTACAGACTGAGCATGCAGAGATCCTAGTGTGGTGGGTGCCATGAGACATTACAAGTCCATGATGGACAACTTCAGTTGCTGCTGGCTCTCTTTAAATAATCTGTGCACATGACCTGTGAGAGAACTGACGAGACTCTCCCGTTATTTTTATTAAATGCTTCTCAACATGGCCGCTTCAGGCTACAACAGTTACATCAGCCTCAAGCATTAACAAGCTCTTCTTTTTCCAGTGCTTCACATTTCAGAATAAAGTTTCTGATTTATGCAGTTAGTGTAAATAGTCCAGCGTCCTGATAGTCCTACAAGCAGGAACCTTTCAACAGTTAATTTGGATCAACTAAAGAAGCTGGAAACAGTGTTGGAGCACTGAAGGATGTTTAATCATGTTTATTATGTTTGTTTCTAAACAAAGTGAGGCTGTCAGAGGTGGAATGCCTGAGAGTGTCAGCAAAAGAGTTTTGTGCATATGTGCACATGTATGAGTGTGTGTGTGAACTCATTCAACTTCAATTAATTAAACGTAACAAGTAACTAAAGTACCTTTACCTGCATAAACATAAGACAGGGATGAGCAGCTCTGGTCCTCCAGGGCAGCAGTCCTGCAAGTGCAGAATGTGGCTTGCTAAAATAATGTGGGACACCTTGATAAGGATGTCGCATGAACGGCAGCATATGTTGCTCAAAATCCTGTGTGTAACATTTATTTGTTTATTTGTTTGTTTTAATTGTTTTTCACAGATCTGTAAGCTCAAGCCATGAGCACTTACACACCCTCATTCAATCGCAGATGCTTGCTTTTAAAGTTTGCACTAATAACATAACATTTTTTTCTTTTTGGCCTGAAGGAGACCACGTCCATGATTTCCAAATGCAACTTGAAATGTGAACTCATCAGACCACAGCACATCATTCCATATTGCCCCAGTTAATCTGTGATGAGCTCAGGTCCGGAGAATGCGCTAGCATTTCTGGGTGTTGATGTACGGCTTTCACTGTGCATGGTGTATAACTTGCACTTGTAGCGATAAACTAAGTTAACTGACAAAGATTTTCTGAAGTGTTCTGATGTGGTCACATCCTTTACACAAGCATGTTTTTTAGGCAGTGTAGCGGACTCGACATCTTAAAAGATACATTGAGACATTTACTTGTGGAATTTATGACTCCAAGATAACAGGACAACAGAGGAGCCTTCACCTTAACAAACACTTTAGAGTTTATTTTACTAGGAGAACTTGCCATCTTATCCCAAAACTTCTCACTGTGACAACCGATGATGCATCTTTCATCTCAAAGAACAAAAGGACAAACCAGACCACCCGCTGGTTCAACACCTAGACTACCGCAGCAGGAGAACAAAGACTCCGTGAGCAGATCCCTTTTTCTCTTACCAATATGAGCAAATGGTTCAGGGACACAACATTTTTTTCATTTCATTTAATAGTCTCATATTGGTTGTATAATTTCTGATCAACTGGCAGAACTCAACAGTGGATGACCAAACCACATGGTCACCTGCTAGAGTCAGTTGCTTTATTCCTGTCATCAACGTCTCATGTTAATCTGCATTGAATCTTGTTTTATGGTGGGATTACTTAATCTTGCTTTATTTTGGGATGACTTGCTTTTATTTATGTGTTTTCGCTCATTTCTGGTATCTTTATTTGAATGGTTTGATGTTTATATGTTTTACTTTTAAGGTTTTCATACAGAACTTATATTTAAGGAGTTAAGCCTGCATCTGCATACTCTGATAAGCAAATGAGAACCTGTGATGTAGACCATCCCACACATGCCTATTGGCTGCGGGTCTTCTAAAACAGAGAAGACACAGACTCTTCCTCCGCAGCTCAGTTTTTCAGTTTAAGTTTAAGTTTTAGTTTGAGTTTTGAATTTTAAGTTGCAGTTCAGCTTCATCTTTACTGCAACTAAGTTTTGAGCCTCCGGAGTGAGTTTATATTTTTCCACAACTTCCATAGTTTTTCTCCACATGCAAGCAACCTCTTCAGACACTTTTATGGACTTTGGCCTGAGTTGTTTCCTGCCTGATCGCCGTGACCACTCCATGGATCCAGCTGGGGGTAGAGCCTGGAGCCTGCTGACGAACCTATAGTGACCTTTTTGAACGCCAGAACGGTTTAACCACCATTTTGAGCATCCACACTATGGATCCAAACCCAGTCCAGTCCATAGGTCATAGCCTTAACAGGATCATCAGTTCTGGAAGAACCCCTCTTGAAAAACCCAGCTTCCTCTCTTGGTGATGGTTTGGCGAGTCATGATCTTTCCTCCACAGGCCTCAGTCCTTACCTAATGATCAATTTCTACCTTTCAGATCCAGAGATCTGATTTCCCATTCCCCTCAGACATTAATTAATAAACCTCACAGTTTATTTAATTTATGTTTAACCCGTAACACAGTGGTATTTCTTTAAGAGAGAAATCCCATCTGATCAGCAAATCATTACAGTTTCAGTTTATGTTGTTTGTTTTGTTTGTTTGATGTTTTTCTTATTTTCCTTATTTTAGTTTTCATATTTTATTTCATGTTAAGTTTTAGATTAGATAAATAAATGTTCCATTTATTTACCTGGTCGTTGTCTTGAATTCCTTTAGGTCATAATTTAGGTCAATAAACAGAACTCATGAAAAAGCGTCTGAGACTGATTATTTAACTGATTAAGTATATTGATCAATTAAATTGATCAATTATTTATTCATTGATTGAGTAAGTCACTCTCAATGATATCAAAGGTTTCCTTTTAAGCCTTAGCTTATCACCGTAAGCTAGAAGATAAAAGGTGGTGCTCCGAGGTAAATATTATTAATGTTAATATTCCATATTAATATTAATTCATGACGCTATAACGCTACAGCAGTGAAGTCTGAGAAATCAAAGATCACAGGCATTTAATGTTGACTTTCAGTGCTGTCACTTGTATGTAGAGATTTATTTAGATTCTATTTATCTTTTGATAATATTATGTAGCGTAGATGATGAAATACCCAAAATCCTTGCAACTGATCATAGACAAATATAGTCTTAGACAACACAGCATTCTTGCTTGTGAACGACCGAGCCTTTCCGGGGTTGCTCCTGCTCCCAGTCACAACACTTTCTGTTTCCAAATAATCTTTTTCCCCTGTTGGAATATTCTAGTTGGTGATTTTGAGCATTACTCAACCCTCCCATTGTTCTGATGCCCCTGTCCCAGCTTTTGTGGAAAGTGTTGCAGGCATCAAATCTTAAAATGAGTAAATGTTTGCTAAAATAAATTAATAAAAAATGTATTTGAACATTACAAATATATTTTCTTTCAATTGAATATAGGTTGAAAGGGGTTTGGAAATAATTTTTTATAGATGTTTTACACAACAGTCCAACTTCAGAATCTGTGTTGCATGTTTAGGTTCATCATTTGGCCATTTTTATTTTATGTATGCAGTTGTAAATAAAAAACAGACAAGTTAACATTCATAAATGTTTTATATGGGTCTGCTACACTTTCCATTTCCCTGACCAGTACAACCACACTAAATACTGGTAGTAGAACATTGTGGTTGTTCTGATGGGCCTGCTATGCAGATGCTATGCTATGTAGGCTCAGCATGGAGTATTCCTATCATCACAACTAGCAATATGGAGGCCTTGGTTAATAAATAAAACTTTTGATGATGTTTTAGCTCCTGTGGTAGAGAATGACAGTTTGTTACATTTCAGAATAAAGAGACTTTCTTTGTGTTGTTGAGGTGACAGTTTCAGTCTGGTTTTCTTTTAAAAGGAAACTGTCTTCTCCTCCTTTCTCAAATTGCCTAATCAAAGTTGCTTACTGGTGTTTTGAAAGCTCTCTCCCAGTTCTTGGCTGATGATAGCAAGAAAATGAGCTCTGTTAAAAAACAAAAAACACAAATTGCATGGTCTCCAAAGTGATCTTGTTAGTATCATTCACAGAGACAGAGCTTAAATGCTTGTTTCCACTCATTTACTCCCTATGCACAAACTGCATTTCTCTTCTTCTCCCTGTCCCCCCACGAGCGCCCGGCACTTAGTGGTGACACTAACCCGTGGTGGGTGTCACCTTCTGCCAACTCTTGCCGGTCTAATGGAGGGCTTGCCTGCCAATGAAACTGCCAAAGTGCCAATTACTACATATGATTACATGTAGAAGCATCCTTCTTGTTTCCTCCAGCTCTATCCTGTTTGTGTGTGGTTTTCTTTTTTTCTGTCTTTGTTTTCACTTCTCTTTATATTTTACTTTATTTTCTTGATTGTTTTGTTTTCCTGGCTAACATCCGCTCTGGTCCCTGAAAGCTTCACACCATGCCTCTTTAACAGTAGTAACTGTAGGGCAAAGTGGGCTATGACTCCAGAAAAGCCTTAATTGCTCTGTGTAAATTTCTATCACCACAGAATAAAGCAAAAACCATCTAAGAGGAAAGACTGTCTGTTTTCACATGTTTTCCTCCTACTCCGTCTCGCAGGCTGTCTTAAACATGAAGGTGTATCTTGTTGACACTATAAGCAAATGCTTTTATAATAACACGTGTTCACCAAGGATGCTAAAGGAGTCAGGAGTATTCACTGGGGGAAGGTTCACACCCTTTGTAATTTGAGCTGTTGTGTGATGTCTAGAAAAAGAAGTAAACAGCTCTAACATTAGTAATCATACATCATAGCTTGCTACAGATTTTTTTTAATCAAATGAAAGTCGGTGAGACACAGTACAAATACACACCGTACCAAGACTGAATGGAGAAGCTGAATCTGCAAGAGTAAAGAAAAGCTCGAGCAGGTTAAATAATAACAATCCCTGCTGTGTGAGTCCAAAATAAGGCCCAAGTAGTTTGCTTCCACTTTTATCATTCAAATTAAAATTTTTGCATCTAATTATTTTTGTTTTTAGGGTTGTTATGGAGCCCTGTGATGGACTGGTGACCTGTCCAGGGTGTATCCCGCCTCTCGCCCGTTGTGAGCTGCATTGGCTCTAGCCCCCTCGCGACTCCGTTCAGGGAAAAGCGGTAGAAAATGGATGGATGGATGGGTTGTTATGGATACTGTAAAAATGCACAGCCTGTTTTTAGCTGATTGGGGAAAAAAAGTGTTTTCTTCTATTCATTGATTTGATAAATTTGTGTTTTGTTATTTCATCTTTCAGTTTCTCCACATCGATAGTGAAGAAAGTGCTGCAGTGCCCTTATTGTCCACAGTGTATTTAGCATATTCTGACAGATGCACCCTTGTTTTATAACTTCTTTTCCAGTGTCTTCCTGTAGGGACAGAAATGAACTCTGGATTTTGTTTCATCCCAGAGCCACACTTTTTCTTGCCATGTTGCATTACCACTAACACTTTCTATAATTTTAGCATAAAATAAAAAGCTGACTATCTTAAAAGACAATTGTATGCTTTTCAGGTCTAGACTATAGCCTGCAGAGGTCCACAAGAGACAGCATGGCCCATATGGTGTAAATTTAATCATCTGTCCACGAGGACTCCCTCTGTTAGCAAAGCTACAAATCCTGCAAGCACAGTGCCTGCACATGCATAAACAAATTATCAGCATGCCTTGTTTTTTATAAAGTATTTCGCCTATCAGGAAAGCTTGTATATGTGTTGTTTTAAACCATGGATGCAATGACTTGTACCTTTTCAAGTCAGAAGCACGTGCTGCTTGCAGTGATTCACTGTGAGGTATAATCTCACTTCAGACATATTTGCTGTCATCCCACCAGCATCAAAATAATTGTTTTAATTTGTTTTTCTAACTCACAAGGCTCAAGAAGGATAAACACTATCCAGCATGGTTTAAAGAAAGACATGTCAGCTATCTGAGAAACACAAAGATAATTTATTTTGTTTGATGGGTGTTTCTGTCTAGTGGGTTCATAATGCTGCGCTCATTCATTTCCTCTACGAGTTGGTACATACTCACTGAAGTAACATCCAGCAGCAAGTTTAAACCAGCAGTAGCACTTATACTTTCTGCAATTCAGAGCAATACTTCAGCCGTTCTTTGAGGAAAATTTCAGGAAAGAATGAATTACAAATACACACAGAATGGTCTCAAAGATGCACATATTTCTTTACTTTTAAGATGCTCACAAGCACTTGTAAGGAGGGGACAGATGTTTGAAACAGTCAAACTAAATACTCTTGTCTCACATTTTCTTATCCTGTTCTGTATTATTGTTATCTTTTCACATTCTAGAGTGAACTGGGAAGTTTCCACTATAACAGGATATTATTGATGCATCTCCTCATTGATATTCATCCACATGTTTCACTAATACACACTGCGTGACTGAAAAGCAACTCTAAATCAAATTATTGTAGAAAACTGCTGTAGTCTTAAGGGACATGCATGCGTCCGTGCTCAGATCAGCCTCTTCAGCCTGACCCTGGAATTGGGCCTTCTGCACATTAAGCTTGAACTACTGTTGCTTTGAAGAGCCTAATAAATGAAAATGCAGCTCTTGGTTATAAAATTCTAGTTTTTGAAAAGGCTCAATTACACAAAAAAAAAATGCAAATCTGACCAGCAAAAAGATATAAATAAAAGGACGGTTCAAATTTAGGTAATACGAGGTCTGCAGAGACTTCCTAATTACTAGCTGATACACAGCATTGGTGACTCATCTGAGATTATCTGCAGATCCTAAAATCCGCTTTCACTCTAAGGTTGCAAATCTCAATAATTGTATAAAGGTGACAAAATGTCTCTTTGTGTATGTGCTGAATGAACAGCATGGGAGAAAAAAGGAGACAGAATACAGACAGAATAATTTTCTTTGCTGTGGCCAGAATGATAATGTAGAAAGAAGTCTGTCTGCAGCTCACTTGATCATGCTGAATATTAATAAAAATGAAACCTGGAAGGCTGTTTCATGCAAGTCAAGCATACCTTGTTACATCTGGTAATTGAAATTCAACACAGAATCAGGTGTGTGCCATTGTGCAACCATCTCTGATCAGAAATCACATTTTAGAAGATGTTTGACCTTTTCATGGGACAGCACTAGACAGGTTAGAAATGCATTAGCAGGCATCCGTGTCACAATGTTTTAATTAAGCTTTTTCACTAACACTTGTGACAACCTGTGTGTGAAAGCTCATCAACAGGGTGGAGGTGTAGGAAGAAAACATTTGTTTTTGCCACATTTTTTTCTCACACTCTTCTATTTATTCCACAGATGTTAAATTTCTCCTCACTCCAGCAGCGAGCGGAGTATCATCAAGAAGCCTGAGCTGGCCTCATCTATAATTGAACAGCAAGGATCATGTAGAATTCTCTAAGAAGCCTATCTGCTACTCTTTGTATGTCTGTGCTGTGAAATGATTATTATTTCATTCATGGATGTGTGTATGCACGAGACAGGGAGAAAGACAGATGTCAAGGTTAATCTGCTGTCAATTCAAACCCCTTATCTGAAACGTAAACATTTCCAATCTCTGTTCTGTGAGCGACACACTTCCCTGTCCTTCAATGCAACACCATCCCCCAACAGAGTAGCCTAGCTGTTAAAAAGGTTTAAACTTACACCCATTAGATCTATTGTAAGTGTGGGGAATGAACAACCTGTAATTACTACAAACCAGACAACACTGGCTCCTGCTCTCGTTTCACTTCGGATAGCAACATATATACACAGCAACATAGCTCAGATCAAACTCGACTGGTGATGGAGAATATACAAGATCATAGCAAACAAACACTCCATTCCGGTCAATTGTTTATTTATATTTTTAAATAAATAGTAAAACCCTTTAGACAGTCCTGCAACAGTGATGTATAAGCGTGACTAAAGATGGAGGTTGTCACAAACAGACATACTGTATAAATGCAAGTTGTTAAACACAAGACAGAGAATTCACCTGCATTTTATACCTTTTAAGCATACATGGTTTTATGTATCGGACCAATTTTTGTATCTTTAAAACACTACCAGCTGTGACAACATTTGTATTTGCATGTGTAATGCGGCATTTTAACTGTTGGGACTGTTACAGGTTGAAATGAATTTGCCCTTTGATTGTGTTATACATAAAAAACTATTAATATGTACTCTTGAATCATGCATGAAAGAATGTTATTCCACGCTTAACTTTGCTAAACAGATTTTTCTATGTGGTGTTTTAAATCCAGCCTTGTTTACATTCATATTTACTTGAGCCCCGTTATCGTCCTCTCTCAGTGGAGCATCTTGATGTAGATTCATTTCCATGTGTTTAAGCAACACTATATTCTGATAGTACAAGCCAAAGTCTCTACAGGGAGCCTTTTAAAGAGCCTATGAAGAGTTGTATATTATAAGGCAATGCATTTGGTCAAAGGATGTGGCATTTTAGCATTGGTTTATTATAACCCAATATTTCATAATTTAATAGTTTAATATCAGAAAAAATGTGTAAAGTGTCAGTGTGCCATGCGCATCACATGGTGTGTTACTCAAAGGTAATGACGCAACACCAGCTTTTGCAAGTTAAAAGAATAAGCATGACATAAATGTTTTTCACAGTTGGCCTTTTGACTTCAGTGTTTCAAAACCAAAGAATCATGTGACCTGCAGCTTTCATGTCTCACTATTGACCCTTATTGTGCTGCTGTCAGTATTTTTGAACATGTCATCTGATATGACACACACATCCTAGGTCATTTTGGCCCAAATTAGAAATAAAAACAACATTGCTTATGGTGTTATGTGAATGATCTTAATCAGAATGGATACTATGAAGCCTGCAGTCTATATGAGGTAAAATAAACTTAGTTTCCCAACAGTACCAGGATATTAAATATACAACTTTAACTCATGATACAGGCTTTTATGAAGTTTTAGCTTTCAGAAGCATAGCATTGTTTTGTGATTTAGGAGTGTAAATATCAGAATAGACAGCAATCCATTGTAAGAATGACTGAAAAGTATGCAAGAAACCTTTTGACAAATAACTAAGCTTCACTTCACAAAGCCTGAAACAATTAAGTTAAATCAAGTATCCAGTGTACTGTATTTTTCACGTCTCTCAAATGTACCATCCTTTTCAATTTAACATGTTAATCCTGTCACAGACTAATCCTGAAATGTACACACATACACAAGCACAATGTTGGACTCACCCACTGAGGACCACAATGAAGTCCATCACGTTCCAGCCATTCCTGAGGTAGGAGCCTTTATGAAACACAAAACCCAGGGCGATGATCTTTATCCCCGCCTCAAAACAGAACATCCCAATAAAGTAGGGCTCTGTCTTCTCCTGTTAGTGTGAAGCAAAGAGGAATCAGGAATGTTCCCAGGGGTCAGGTTTTGTTTTCATGTAGGAGTATCTCACCAATCTCTTGGACATGGGTGTTTTGTCCTCTCCGGGGAGGTGCTGCTCCAGCGCCAAAACGATACAGTTGGCGATGATGGTAGCGAGGATCATGTACTCAAATGGAGTAGAAGTCTTAAGTTAAGAAACACTTCAATAGGATCATGAACAAAAAGTCTACTAAGCATGTGAGCGGAAGAACCATGTGAATAATAATAATAACAATAATGCTAATAATAATAATAATAATAATTATTATTATTATTATTAGTAGTAGTAGTAGTATTATTATAATACAAACTCAGATGGCTAGGTTTGTCTTTTTATTGATGGACTTAAGTAATTCACATTACTCTATAATTCAACTTAAGGAAACATGTTGCATGGATGCCTTAGGGAGAGGTTCAAACGTAATGCAGTTTTTTGTGAAAGCAAAACAAGATGATCACATTTGGTGGTTTTAGACATTTTGGGGCCTGAGGCAAACTCAGCCATAGATAGGTTAAGGCCTGCCAGACTGAACTCAGTTGCATTATTTTGTGTGTATGAGGTACAGGGGTCTATTAAGGAGAGAGAGAGAGAAAGAGAGAGAGAGAGCTAATGATTAGGTGTGTGTGTTTTTAAATGCGTAGGTTTTACACTTAGATGTGCAAAAACTTTTTTTCAATTAGCCAAAAAGGGTTTTTACATGAAGCACTTTGTGAGTTGCAAGTAAAGTCTGATTGATATTTAACTGTGTATGTGCAGGACTTTGCATCCCTGCATTGGTTGAAAAAAGTGCAATGCTGTTTCTCCTCAAGTCTGCTAAAATGCTCCTGTTACTGAACCCTACTTCGCTGTTTATTCTTTGCATTGTTTTGAAATACAAATTTTGCATTTATCTACTCATCCATCCATCCATCCATTTTCCATTATGCTTCATCCGATTCAGGGGCTCAGGTAGCTTGAACCTTTCCCAGTAATCATTTTGCGAGAGGTTGGGTACACCCTGGACAGTTTGCCAGTCCATCACAGGACAAACACAGAGAGACAACCACTCACACACACCTTTAAACACTTTATTTAGCAGATACCAAAGGATACCCAGGTATTGGGGCTGATTTTGGATAGAAATCAAAGGAATCAGAACATTTCCACCTGTATATGTGCTGCTAGACTTTGCAGTAAGTGGAGGTTAAAAAAAAACATTTTTCAGGTACTTTCTGCTAACAGCAATTGCTAACTTTTGCCTTGGGGGTCATGACCCCCTCTGCTAATAAATACATGTAACAGACAGCAACTACTTATTTGTTGAGAGAATGAAATTAGGATTCAGGATGAAGAAATAATCAAAAGTAATTTAGTTAATCATAGTGAACCAAAGCCAGGATCGCTACAATTACACTGAGATATAAGCAGTGGGGTTGCACTAATCCCTCTGTATCAAAAGGAGACAACGTGACAGTGTCTGATTCCCCAGGCTGAAACATAAACAAGCTTTATTGTAGGTGAGGTCAGCTGCACCATCCAGGAAACACAGATAATACCAGAAGGAGTTATCAAAATGAGATAAGAGAGTAAATGTGAGAATCAAAAATATGTGCATTCTTAATATAAATATCACTGCATGCCCTATGAGACTAATATTGCTTGTTGCTTCAATTGCCGGTGTTTGGGGTCAAACTAGACCTGCGATGTGCGGGTATCTAATGCTCTGCGTGGGCACCCCTCTCTCCCCTTGTTATTTGCAGAAGAGGGAGGAGCAGAAGGGAAAGGAGATGGATAAGAGAGGAGGAAAGAAGACATAGATAACAGTGCCACAGGAGGAAGTGATAAGAGGGATGAAGGCTGAGTGGAGGAGAAGATGATGCTTATATAGAGCCAGAAGCTTGCAAAACAAGACTGTGAGGAGGTGGAAGAGGCAATGAGACCAAATACACCGGACTGATCGATGTGTTGGCAGTTCTATCAAGCAGGGTTACTCAGGGACAAGTAGATGAGAAGTTAAATAAACAGAACAAATATAATAATCTCACACACCTGCAAGGTCTTCAAGTTGAACGTGCAAAAGAGAGGCTTTCTCTGAATTCTGGCCTAAAATACTATAACAGACATCAGAGGCTAGCAAAAAAGCTAGAAGCAATACAAAATTGGATAAATGGCATCATATAATACCTCAAAGAAGAATGTAATATTTTCTATTTCCTCCAGTTTAGCATATTTCACACACTGGAAACACAAAACGTTAGTCAGATGCCACAACATTCCCTTACACACATAACAAATTGCAAGGGGGTTAAATGAAAGAGGGATGAAGAAAAGTGAAGAAGTGAAGATCGAAAGACAGAGGAGAGAGGTATCCACGGCAACAGGCTGTTCTCGCAGCCCCTAAAAGTCAATGCTCAAAGACACTTACTGAGCAGCGGCGCTCAGCTGTGTAGATATCCCTCGTTTCACATGCGATGACATAAAAATACACAACTAATATTTAAAGTACTTGTACTTTATATAAATGTATCTCTAAATTAAAAAAAACAATAAAACAATGTTGTGTATTGTGTGTCATATAGTGATGCTTTTAGATAAAATTTTTATTATCTATGAATCCTGTATTTTAATTATTTTATGTGACTTGTGTAATCAACCTAAAGAGTACATTAAACCTGCATCGATGCAGTACAGCAGCATTAATTAGAAGCTTATTAGAGTCTCTGCAGTAATTTCAGCATTCATAGCTGTATTTCTCTTCTCTGACACATCCTGAGGGAAATGTCTGGCTTTTTTTAGTGTACTATTCCTGCACGTCCTTTACATCCTCCCATCTTATTTACATTTAGTATGTATGGGAAGTTATTTTTAAGGCTTGTTCTGTGTATCCCTGTCGTGGTCTGTGCTTTTTGGTTTGTGTGCTTCACCTTATGTAAAGCACTTTGAGCTGTCCTGTACATGAAAGGCGCTATATAAATAAACTTGCCTTGCCTTATGGGTTTGTTACCAGGTTTTACTATTTTTATTTAAAGTTATGGTTATTTTCGTTCAGCCCTTGTTTGTTTGTTTATTTACTTCAATTCTTTTTTGCTGAACTGTTTGTTAAACTGAATATCCTTTTTGTAGATGGTTTGTTTTCTGCTCTCATGAATTTTTCCCAAGCCTTAATTTCCAATTATTTCTCCATGTTTGTGTATACCTTCTCATTCTGTGCTCTTTCCATTCACCTTCCCTGTATCGAGGCACCTAGTTTATTTTTGAATTTCAATTAGTTTTGTGAATTTTCCTCTTAGCTCTGGACTGTGACTTTATGTTTGCTACCTGCTAGTATTCTCTTGGTGTTTTGCTCGGGTTTCCAAGGACATTTTGTAATGTCTCATCAGCTTTAATTGAAGCTGGGTTTTGTTTGCTTCCCTTCCCTCCTGTGTTCTGCATTCGGGTCCTCATTCAGCTCCAAACAAACAATCCATCCCAACAGTGGGCACTGAGTTAATGACAATCTGATTTAGATGCAAAATCAGTTTCATCTTAGAAAGCTTGTTATTCAAATTGAATTAAAGTCTGTTTGCCACGGTTTTGTAATATCTATGGCAATAAATACACAGATTAACAGTTTGTCTCTTAAGCTCTGAGTGCTTATCAATAATTACAAAAACATTGTACTCATAAGGAGTGTTTTGAATCTGTATTTTGGTATTTTGAATCTAAAAAGTCCCACATGCTGAGAGGTTACTCTGCTGCTCTGCGTGTCAGCTGATGTGTAACTTCAGTCATGATTCGCATACCAGCTCTTGCATCTCGTGAGCCATCTGAGTCACAGTGACGCTAGCGTCCTGCCTCGACTCCTCAAACATGCGTGTAAAAATAGACACAAAGACGGAGAAGAGATGGAGTGTGATGCCCTGTGCATCTGTGAATACGTTCAAGCCCAGATTGGATCCAAACCCCTCTGCTTATAATAGAGGTGAAAATTTAAATGAAAGCATCTGAGCTGGGCTTATTGGAAAGCTGTGAATTATCTGCAGCATATGTCTGGGTATAAATATGAGTAAGAAGCAGAAAAGCATTAAATATGTAAACACAAAAGAAATGCTATTTGTAATCTAGAGTTGAAGGGAAATTACTTTGAGCATGGGGGATAGAGACACCGATGCACTACAATATGCACAAGATAGAAGATGTTGTAACAAGTGGATTTTACTGACCTCATAGTTCAGTCTGTCTTTGAATCTACATCCCTTCTGTTGCTTATCTGAGCCACTCGATCAATCTTGAGGATAAAAACAGGCTTGGTTAAGGAGGATGTTTATGTAGAGCAGGTCTGCCACTAAACTGTGTCAACTCAAAGCTGCCTCTTACTCAGTTAAGTCCAAAACTGTTCACAATGACCACAATCTTTTATTCAACCAAGTGTTCTTTGTTAGTAAATTGTTTATATATTTTCACAACAGGTGTCATGTTTAAAATCCATCTGTGTACTCAGTGTAGGAGTCTACATTTGCCAAATCGGTATAATGGTCTATTGAGCATTTTAAAAGTCTGTTATTGGGTTTGTGCACTAAAGAAATGAAGACCAGGTGGAGCTACAGGAAACAATCTGTCTTTAAAGACTGGGAAATGTTTGCAGAGATGTGAGCCAAATCCCAACAGAGACATGAAGAAAGCTTGCCAACCGTATTGCTGTTTGTCACCTGTTATCATTTCCAGCAAGAACAAATGTCTCGCTTAATTTTAAGCTCATTACTTTCAATCAGCTGCTTTGATTTGCAGCTTGAAACATTGTGGATAAACCAAACTCTGATCACTTTAAATAGCTTGTAAAAACGTATTCTGAGACACATCACTGCCTCATCTGATTAGCTCTATGAATTTGTCTTTAGTTAAGATGTGAGTAAACAGCCAGAAAGTGGAGAATGAAATCTAGATGAAGTGGAAATAAAACTGAGTGTAGCCTCAGTGTAACTCATTTCCTTCCCAAAATGTGCATTTTTATTTTTCATGCAAGGATGCAATTTAATTAAAAAGAAATAATGGTGCCCCTCAACTTTAAGCTGACTCTACAGGCATATGCAAGGAATTTACTAGCTAAAGTGACCTTAATTAATTTATCGATCTGTGCATTTAATATCCCTTTGAGATCTGAAAGTGAGAGCCGTGTCTCCAAACCAAAATTAAAGACCAATACTGTCTACATGCTGCAGTGTTTCATACTTAAACGTCTGCTAATCAACTCTCACACGATCACTTCTGTTTGCACTACTGATGAAACAAACTACGGTATTAAATCCAGCCATCAATTATTTAAAGGTGTACCTTCTCAATGGGAAACTTCCCACAGCAGGGGATCCCCAGTGGGGATCAGACAAAAGGAGCAGCTGCCAGTCCTCACCAGGTCTGCCACACTAACCTGAGCATGTGTGCTTCATTAGCTCTGCCTCTTCCCTGCCAGGCCTCCATCAGCCTTTATCAGCTGCACCCTCAGGCAGGCAGGCTGACAGTCACACACATGCAAAGAACTTCTTCTTGTAAGCATGCACTATGGTTGTATAAAAGACACTATGCACTTGAATATATAAGAAAATGAGTTATAATGTACTCTAACACACACACTCACCACTACCTCCGGTGTTGCATGGACAATAATAGAAAAATTCCTGAATTGTGTAGCACTCACACACAAAAAAGGACTCTTATGGTGAAGTGACAGTAGCAACTTGTGCTCCAAACACAAGGCTGACCTTTACCAGATGCCCTGCAGAGACCATGAGTGTGTGTGTGAGTGTGTTATTGTACATCCAGCTCTTTAAGTGTCACTGTGTGCTCAAGAGCAAGCCTTTATGTGATTCTCAATTTATTCAAAAGACTCTTTAAACATAAGGATTTTTTTCCAAATAATTACTCAATTTAGTTCAAATTCTGGCTGAAAGGTAACAACGCAGAGTTTCACACACAAAAGAATTGAGGCCACACCTGGGATTAAATGCATCAATTCTGCAGTGTGCTTAATGTAAATGTTTGCTGGTTGCTTAGAAATTTTACAGTTACAAGACTTCAGGAAATCCCTACAACTTGCCAAGAAATAATCTAGCATACTAAACCCTCCCCTCCTGTGAAACCACAACATGTGTGGATTAAACAGGTAACAAATATTGCAGTATGTTAATTGGGGATTAATTAATTAATTAATTAACTTAAGCTAGTAAATGAATCACTTCAGCTCAAACAAACCGAGGCTACCCATTTCCCGCTTCTCTTCCTCTCATTCATTTACAGGCGGTGGTTTAATTTTAAATAGACACAAGTTATTGTATTAATCATGGGAGTCCATGTAAGACGGAAATTAAGCATATTTGTCAAAATGTCAAGCTGCTTCTTCAAAATTCACTTCAGGTGTAACACTTCTCATTCAAAATGATTTTGTTTCCGGATGTGCAGTTATCAGTAAAAGTCGTGAGCTGCCCCCAATTCCTTATTGTTTGGGTTTTTTTAAGTATTTGACCATGATCAATAGTATTAAATAGTTTTAAAGGGTTATTGAAGATCTTCCAGTTTTTCTTTGAACACCTGCTATTTATTCACACATTTTCAGTCCCTCCATTGAAGCCATTTTCTTATTGCTTGACTGTTTGGCCTCTTTGCACAGATAAATTAATCATAATACATATACAATCCATACAGCACATCCATTTATAATACATAAAAAAGCAGCTCATTGGGGTGCTGAACGCAATACAGCAAAGAAGCTATTTTCAGTTTTATGCAATGATCATTATTTAAAGCAAGAGTATTGAATTTGGATTGATATGATACCTGTTACCACTGATCACAGGTGAGTTCTTAGAAAGTCTGGCACACCTCCATCTTTTAATCCCTGCTTTCCACAACTCCTGTTTCTGATGAGACTTCAGTGAACGGTGACGAATAAAAACAGGGTTGCATGCATTGCACATGTCCACTTCTGTTACGCTCTGTTATTCTTTTATTTAGTTTGTATATCACACAAGACAAGTTGTGTTTTGTTTGTTTGTTTTTGGGACTGAATGCTATAAACAAAGTGCCAACAGATGTGGTTTACAAATCCCTGTTTTACTCAGCCAACACATCTGATCAGCCCTTAAATTAGAGCCTTTTTTCATGAATTATTTATAGGTAGGTGTTAAGGGACTTAACAACCAACCAAACACAAGTGATGGGAAATTCAGGTCTTTTGCCTCGGCTTTCTTAGACCAGCTGGCTCTTGTAGTTCCCAAATGACTCTTCATTTTTTATCCCTCAGAACTTCTCTTTAGTCCATTTTGCTAAATATGACTGTTTGGTATGTTTACAGGCATTGCTTAAAATGAACTTCATGTTTTTGTCATTTGGAAATGACACATCACTATAAAGACATTCAGCAAACATGGTTAGGTAAATGAACTGAATAGATCTTTTTAAAGCAGAGGAAACACCTTATAAAGCCAGGGAAACAATTGCACAGGATGAGTAACTGTAGCTTACTGAGACAAGCTGTGTATGTGCCACAGTGGGTAGTGACCAGGGCTCTGTGTTACTCTTTCAAAACCTTATTAGCAAATGATATATTACTGCATGACTTTTGAGTGATGATGAGTTGTAATAGCATAAGACACAACAATCAGACAACATTATACATAATACTTGTTACTGTTTGTTAATCAAATACAGTGGAACTCATTAGATGTAACAAGACACTCCCCCACCACTGCACATTAACCTGGGGGTTATTCAGTCTGGCTCCTTTCCTTCTGCTGATCACAACAGCATCAATGGCATACAATTTAAAGCCAATTGTATTCTTGCTGCAGAGAAAAATGTGCCTGTAAATGAAGTTATAGTGTAATGATTGGTAATGACCAAATCCCAAGAGGGTGGAGATAGCTATAATGTGATAACTGACACACACCCTGCAAGTGTTTTTCTATGTTGACTGAAGTCTGTCTGTTTATGCAAAGTCCTCAGTAAGCTCAGGGAAAACATTTTAACAAAGCATAACCAGACTCATTTTATTTGCTGGGTTTTTAAACCTAGCAGTCTGCCAGTCAGTCGGGAAGCTGCTGAATGGAACAGAACAATGGTCTGTACAGAGGCCACACCTGGCCTGGACACCTGGTGAGCTATTACACAGCAGCAGCACAAACACACCACCAATCGGCATTTATATGTGGTAGCAACAGAGACAAAAAAAAAGTCTCTCCTTTTGTTTTTGACAGAGCAGGGCGACTTTAAGTAAAAAAAAAAAAATTCAGTTAATTTGTGTTCTGACACAAAAGCATATGAACAAAAGATGATTCAACCCATATTTTGGTTGATGATGTGACATAATCTGACAATACATAATGGTGCAAATATTTAAGGGCTGTAACTGCTTGCAGTCCATTGTGTAAAAAAACAAAACATATTTTTAAATATCTTTGTGCTTTTAACTTCATAAACCTAAATGATATTCCACACATATGTGCAATGCAGAGAAAGACATTAAATCAATTAAATAGTATGAAAACTGTTAGTTTATTGACTCTTTAACTGGCTGATAATTGCAGCTCTAGTTGGTCTTGTTATATTTGTTGAGCACAACTAAGTAACAGTAGGGATCAGGAACAGCTGGTCTAATGGTTCTCCTTTACAACTTATTTATCTAACACATTTCACTCAAACATTTTCCTTTTCTGCAGCTCTTTGCAAACCAGATGCTCTACTGTTCCACTAACTTTGGTTTTTCAATTAAAAAACTACCCTGTATTTCTTTTTAACGAGTAACTGAGTCTAATTAAACAAATATTTCACTCAAACAGCGTGTTTGTGTGTGTGTGTGTGTGTGTGTGTAATGACTGTCTAACTGAGTTTTGGGTGATGTCCATGGTGCTGAAATTGACCTACCTCTCCTGTGAGGAGGATCTTTTTTTGCTTTTGTTTTGTTTTTTGTGTTTTTGTACTTTTCCCATCTGTGAAAATGTTAGGTAATTTTACATACCCCAACATTTAATGATTCACATCACATAAAAAGGTGCGTGTGCACTGAGCATGAAGCACAAAAGGATATGGCCACTCAGTGATTTTCTTGGCGTACTTCCTCACCACGTTGTCCTCACCGAAGATGAAGAGCGACCTGTTGACGGTGAAGCAGTTCTCCCTGACCGGAATTGGGTT
Organism: Pseudomugil gertrudae; assembly: GCA_037177535.1. Classification (NCBI taxonomy): domain Eukaryota; kingdom Metazoa; phylum Chordata; class Actinopteri; order Atheriniformes; family Pseudomugilidae; genus Pseudomugil; species Pseudomugil gertrudae. The sequence continues at coordinate 14,733,339 of JBAMHV010000015.1, read as the reverse complement.
GTACAAGGCCATGGTCCGCGCACGTTGCGCTTTGGTCTGCTTGAAAGCTGGGGAGATCCCACCTGTAGACACGGCCGCGCCATCGCGGTTCCGGTTGCGCTCTGATCCGCCATCCCCTGAACTCAACAAGCCCGGGACGTCGTCTCCGAAGCGGGCCATTCTGTCAAAACCAAGCAACACAGGAGAGGGAGACAGGATGTGAAGAGGAGGAAAGGAGGTTACACTGGAGAAAGCAGGGCGCGGTGCTGCGCTCGGTGGAGTGTCCTTTTCAGTTTCAGTCCATCATGTGGAACACTGCGCTCTTAAACTTTAAAACCTAAAAGTCAATCCAAAGTACCAAGGCACCACGATGATTCCCTTCTTTTTAAGCCTGCTCTTCTTAAAAAGACACAAATCCAAAAAGTAACTAAAGTCAACTCCCCTTGCTTTAAAAGATCCGCCGTTTAGGATTTACGCGTCAAAACGGATTCATGTTGCCTTGTTTACTCCACATTAAAATCACGGACAAAAGCTGCAACAGGTCACATCTTCAGCCATCCCAGGAGAAAATCAGGAGGCACATGCTGATCCGAAATGTTTTACACAACCAGAAGCAGTCCAATGACTAACTCAGAGCACATCTCTCCTCTTGTCCTCCTCGCTGTTGACTAGCACCTGAGCGCGATGCTGCTGCGTGCGTAAGAGCACGACGGAAAAAGAACTTTGGTATTTTTCCACAACATTTTCCACCGAAGCAACGCGAACAAAAAGCTGCCAAACATTACGCACAAAACAATCTAACAGACTCCCCTGTGTTGTCAGCAGCAAGGTGGTAAAGCAAGCGTCTCCTCATTCCCCGCAGCAGCAGAAAAGCAGGAGGAGAGGACACAACTGCCTCCTAATGCGACAAGAGCAACACCTAACCCCTTTCCCATGCAACCTCCAACTCATGCAGCTTGCTATGCACGGGTCCAATTCTAACAAATGGCGTGCTGGCGTAAAATAAACCAAAGAAAACAGGATGCATGTGTAAAATCAATAAAGTCTGCAAGTAAAGAAAACAAATGAAAAGGAATTGAATATAAATATTTAGGCGACAGTTCACCATATCAGGTCATTTGGCATCTTTCAAACCTTTTATAACCAATATTAACAGACTATTATACTATTATGGGGCTACAGTTTTAATGTGTTGGTGAAAACGTCCACAGCACTTATTTTAATTGAGGGATTATGACTCCAGCTCTTGGTTAACTGCCATTTCCAGAGGTGGCACACAGCGACATTAGCTCTGACTCGTGTTGCACACACATCAGGACTGAATGGTCACACACCAGATCTGGGGGAAGTAAACACCTGTTGTGAAACACCCAGCCACTCAGGAGAACAGCAGCAAGTATCTTTGGTTAATTACAAGGTTCAAATGTAGATACTATTGATGACAGTGAAGGGGTGTCTGCTGATGTGTGCCAAGTGGAAAAATGTTTAGTTTTTAAGTTAATTTTGTACCAGCTCCTTATTTATCTACAAATTAGACCCACTAGTACATAATGCTTAAAATTCTCTTTTACAATACAATTACAACCCCTTACTTATGGTGCTCTAAACTAATGTAGCAGGGTGACACCTCCACCCCGTTATTCCCTTAATCTCCCTGTCCCTTCACCAAACCGGTGAAGGCAGGTAGCAACCCTCTCTGAGGTGGTGTCTTCCCTCAGTCCTGTGCTTGCTCATCCTTAACAGGAAACAGATGACCAGATAATTAGCTTTCCCTTAAACTCTCATGGTTCCTGTGTTCATGATGGTCATGCTTGCTGTAACCACTTCCACTCTTTGCTTATGGCAGTCAGCTCCTGTTTGTATTGTTTCACCTGTTTTCTTTACCTTAAAAGCAAGCGCTTCCATCCAGGGCATGTCTCCTGTCATGGAGCAACTTTCCAGCAGTCTGGTTACAGCATCTGTCTGTTTACCTCATCTGACCTGTTGTGGACCTGTTTTCTGCCTATGGCCCTTCAGCATACATGAGTTTTTGTGATGTTTGACCCCTGTCTGTTTTGGACCAAGATTCTGGATTGTGGACTCGGATTACCAGCCTGGTTCTGACCCTGGACTGGTTCAGTGAGTAGACCCGGTATGTCCACTGGACCTGGATACCACTCAGGATTCTGGAGCTGGGTTGCACTCTGGAGATAAGTATTGTGCTCATTCTGGAATCAGCATAACACCCAGCTTCCTTTTACCAGTCATTGTTCAGTTTGTCCAGCCACCTGCTGGGCTCGTGTGTGTGTGTGTGTGTTTGTGTGTGCGGACAGAAAGGGGGGGGGGGTTGTTTTTTCTATAGATTTGGACACCAAAACATCTCTGTTCACTGGCTTAGTGTTGCTGCCTCATTTTTATTTTCTGCTATAAACAACTCTTCACATGAGTCTCCTTGTAAATTTGTATATTCACTTAAGAAATGCATGTTGGAGAATCCACCTGACCTTTCTCTCTGTCTCTCGGGCCCTCTTTCAGCCAAGCTGATGACTCCTGAACTGCTTTCCCATTCACCCAGCCAGTGTGCAACTCTACAATAAAACTAATTTTACTTCTACTATCTGTTGCTGGTCCTTTTATGACATCACTAAACTCATTACACACGTTGTCTGCCACAAAATTATTCTGAATATGGAGGTTGGAGTTAACTTTAACCCTTAATTGCATAAGTGGGGTAAAAAATTACCTGCATGTGTGGTTGTTTTTATATCTTTATATTCAAGGTATTCCTCATGAAACATGTTTGACATGAAACTATGTGCATTTTCAAAGATTATGTTAAGAAATGGAAGCTTTTGTATTCCCGACTGTTCTGTAAGTGGGAACATTTCATATAAAATCTCCAAGAATCCATCCATCCATTTTCTACTGCATATTCCCTGAACGGGGTCACAGGGGGGCTGGAGCCAATCCATGTTGGGCTCAATATGTTATAACCTGAATTTTAAAGTGCACTCTCTGATACATGGGAAGTCAATGCAGCAACAGGAAGGTGTGAAGTGACAAAAGCTACAGTCCAGATACAGCAGAGGAGCACACAGGTCCAACAGAAGAGAAAGATGTGCCATGTGTACAAGAACAAAGATCACAAAGCCACCAGTTGCTGTTAGACTAGCAGTAGCTCTGTGCAACGATCCCACCCAAAAGCAAGTATGTGATGGTTGCACACAGTGAGAAGAGAGAAGATGTTTGTGTACATTTATGTGGATAAACTTATGTTCTCCGGACATACTGAATGCTCTGTTTGTTCTCCATGATCAAATATAAACTGCCATGATTTTTTTGTGATAAAATATGAATAAAATGTGATAAATAAACTTGGCAAAAATAAAATCACTCTGTTGATCAAAATGTAAAAAATAATCTTTTTTAAGCAACATTAAAGAAATTTCTTAAGTTTATTGCTTCCATGGGTTGGAAAAATAGCTCTGAGGAGCACTCCTTACCCACAAATCTGTCAGTGGATCTGTTCACAAGCCAATCAAGTCCATCTAAATTGCATTTTACTCTTGGTGTAAATGTGGTAGGCATCGCAGCAAAATGATCCTCATCTGAGAAGGTTTGTTAATTGATCCTTAAATTTACATTGTCTGTTTAGATCTGCTGTAGTGGACTGGCAACCTGCCCAGTGTGTACTCTGCTTCTTGCCTGATGCTGAGAGGCTCCAGCTGTTCTTCCATTGGACTAAGCGGTGCAGATAATGGATGGATGTTTGGATCTGTTGAAGATGTGTGGACAAAAAAAAAAAAAAAAACAGATGCTGTGCTATTTATTTATGTGTATGTGAATATGTTTTATATATCAAATGTCTTACACAGCATGCATAATTACTAATGGTTATATGAACATCACTTCTTTTTGCCGTTTTATCTGTTGCTGTTTGAATAATTGACAACTGATTTGACATGTGCATCCCTGCTAATGGCTTTAATCTAGTTATTACAGATGTGCCCACAAATGTCTCATTCTGGTATTAGAAGAGAATGGAATGAAGAAATGAACTCTTAATAATATGCAAACACTGATATGCGAATAAAACCAAAGCCAAGTCTAATTTTCTGCCAGGGCTGCTTCCATTGGCTAAAGATGTGAAAAACACGCCTCCATCCAGGCTTGGGCCCGATAGTTCAAAGAACTAACTATCAAACTAACTATCAAAGAACTAACAAAGAAAGTACAAAGAAAACTCTGAGAAATTAAAGTGATTGTAGAATCAGAAAGGGAAGGAGGAAGGAATGAGAAATGGATGGAAAGATGTAATGTTTTATGTTTGGTCTCTTCTTTTATTTTATATCATTTATCTGTCTTCACCAGTTTTAGTAACACTGTACTGTAACACCTGTGCTTTATGGAGGACCAAGAGGGTCTTTGAAATAGCAAACCAGCATTTTGATGATGAATAATTAATTGTGAAAAAATATTGTTTCCTTAATGTAATATTTAATCCAACAATTCATACAAAAATAAAAAAATCAAAGTATTTTGATGTCTTCATCTTCATTTTCTGTCCTTTTGTGTGAGTCTTTGGGGCTTGAAGCATTGAAAATCAAGTTAACACAATCACAGCTGCTCCCTGAATGTAAGCAGCTTTCTCATTGGTTAGATAGGCACGCTTGTGTCTCTGTTTCTCTGTGTAGCATCTTGGAGATGACAAAGCTCAATCTTAGCTTTGGGAGAAACAAATCTTTTGAAAGGTGGATGGATTTCACCTTATCCAAAGCAGTCTCATTAAAGTGTCTGCTTTATCAGCATCTGTACAGCTTTGAAATCTACCAAAAAAAAAAATCAAAAGTGTTCAAACCAGTCAAAATGCATTAATGCATGCTCAAGAAATGAGGCACCCATTGTGCTATGAAACAAGTCGTCTAAAAAAATGAGAGATTTGGTTACATCCCAGAGCAACTGTAGTTTTAACTTTAATGCCTCAAGGTGTCATGCAAAACTTAAACGGAGAGGGTAAGCCATGAAGGAAACCAAAATGCAACAGGATTTATAATTAGAGAGGGGAAAGAACGAATGTGGAAAAGGGAGTTACCCTTTTTAAACAAATGAAACTAAAAGTGATATTATTTATGTCTCATTGTGGAAATTGCATTTGAAAACACATTTACAAATATTAACCACTTTATTACCATGGGGTCACTGACGCTCCAGCGGTACACTTTATCACCATCCAGTGGTAATGTAGAGGTTATAATAATACATTCATATTTCAATACACCATTTATCTTTACTGTTTGAGTTTAAAATGTGTCATTACAAAACCATTAACAATTTGATTGTTTTTATTTAATTATTTTCTGAATCGAAAAATTATATTTAGCAATCTATTTTTATTTCACAATTAATTACTCATCATCAAAACGCTGTATATTTCAAACTACACAATGGTTAGATGCTGTTTTTTGCACTTCACATGCAGCTGCTCAAAAACTCTTTTGAATATAATTATTATAGGTTGCTCCAATTTGCAAAAACAAATAGAAAATTTGGAATTTTTGAAAAAAAGGACATTATCATTAAAAAAAATGTAAAAATGAGAACTATGGTGATGGTAGTTTCGTGGTATGGACCACTTTTCATTGATCTGTACAAAGCTGCAATATTCTTGATGATGGGTGCTAAATTATTCAAGTGCAATAAAAAGCTTATATTTCAGGATATCTTTGCATAAACAAAACCTCCAGAAAATACTCCAAGTTTGGAAAATGTGAAACATACACAAATCTGAAGAGGAATGTGCAGAAATTACTGATGCAGGCTTAATGTACCTGAAAGGTGTTTGCAACATGTGCAAGCCACAAGCAGACATATATTAGTGAAAAACATTCACCACATACAACAATGGTCTTTCAGTCTGAGAAATACAGGTCTTAATGGTTTACCACCCTTCAAACATGCACGTGCATCTATCACCAAACACAAAACACAGAGAAACACTCACAGAGACACATAAACACACACTTGTCTCACAGGCAAATTGGTTTTAACCAAGAATAGCAATTATTTCTCCATGTATAAAAGGTTATACTTGTTTGATAAGTGCTCAGGAAATGAATAATTAGCAAGCCAAACCAGAGCAGTACATGACATGTTTTTTATTATTAGAATGATTTTGCAAATCCCATGTTTGTCAATCTCACACACAATTAGTGTGCAGTAGATACTCATTAGCACAGGAACCTGCAGCTGAAAAAATTCCCAAAGAAGCATCATTTATTTATAATGCTTGCAAAAAGGCTTGAACATCCAGTTAGTTTGAGTTTTTAGAACACTATCATATCCCTAAAGACAGGAAATTAAGGCTAATTTACAAAGACTGAGGTAGAAAAGTCATTCATTATATTAAGACAAGAATAAATATAGTGTTGGGTCTAGTCTTTTGTATTTTGTAAACAGAAGATGAATGTATAGTGATCCCACTCTCATTCTTTAAGTGAGATGACAATACTTTAAAAAGCTCCTGAATGCTGCAGCAAAGATAGGACACCAGATGCACGACTGAATTTATTTTCACAGGCATCAGTTTATGGGACAGTTAGGAGAATTAATGGTAAGAACTAAAAAGTCCAGAGGTTATCGTAGCATCATTTAGTTGTGGAAGAAAACTGATAACAATGATGGAATGAAGACAAAGAAAAGTGTGTTAACCACAAAACCAGCACTGATGACAGTATGATGAACGTGGTGATCAATGGCGTGTCGCCTCCAACTCAATACTGCTCCAACACATTACGGGTGTTAAAAATAGAACTCATAACACCCATCAAATCAGATGTCTTGTGCTGAAAGGGCAAATAGTAATTGGCTAACAGCCTCTAAAGGATAACAATTAATTGGGAAAGAATTTATTTACCTGTCTTAGTCTTCTTTTGTATTTCAAAATCAAGTAACTTTGCAAAATAAATCTAACTTAATCTGGTTGTCACACCTAATCTGAGCGACACAAGTTTGCAGGAGTGGAGCCGTCACTGGGATCATGTGACCTGGGAGGCTTTGCTTTACGGTTCTCCCTCTATAAACACAAACAGCTCTGCTTTGTGGTACTTTTTTCTCCTCTTCATCATGTAAGTTTATCATGGCTTAATAAAGATAGAAGGTGAAAACGGTGTCTTAGAAAGAAAGCAGGAAAGGGATTGTTCAAAAAGGAAACACACGAGTTGACTTTGTCAAAGACAATTATTAAAATCAGTATTATTAGATTTGTAAGTTAGCTATTTGCCTGTTTTGCAAATGTACCACGATGTGCTGTACTTTTCACATCTTTCAGCCAACATTTATTCAAAACAATAGCAGTAAATACCTGAAGAGCCGCAGAATGCTACATCTGTCTTGATTTTTCTGTTTAGTAGAAGTTAAACGCAGCTTGTTGATGCTAATCAACTAAAGACAAAGCAAATATGACTTAAATATTTTGGGCAACTTGGGCTAGTTTGCATGCAATAAAAGCATATCCTACAATTCATGTAAATATAGAAGCAACAGAAAGATTAGCTACTGCCCTGGTTTAGTCTTTTGGTTTTCAGACGTGTTGAATAGAAACAGCTTCTACTCAGGAGACAGTTTAACTTTGCGACAGTGTGGTCTGTGGGAAGGTAAAAGTTTAACACCCCTAATGGCCACAAGTTACACAGCATCCCTTGAAGGCTCTTTACTGATCCTAATAAGAAACCTCTAATTTTATATCACCTAAATACAAGCATGAACACAACTGGGCTATTAAAATGTATATTGTATGAATGCTTTCTTGTGATTTTTTTATTACACCTAAATAATAATTGTTAATAAATCAATTGTAAAATAAAGTAGTGGTTTAATTTAATAAGATTTCATCTTTTAACTTAGAGTTTATGAAAATGTATCCTTTCCATAAGCTCCAGTAGGCTACTCAGCTGAAACAACAACTCAAAGTTAGTCAAAGATTGACTCAACCAGAGAAATGTGTCCAAGTTCTTACTGTATTCACTTTCAGTTCTTGCATTACCTGCAAATGACTTTTAGAAAGGTAAAATGATCTGATGGAAAAGTGAGAGTCCATCTGTTTGTAGGAATCTTCTGTTAAAGCTAAAAAAGGTAAAGGTTAAGTAAAACCAGCAGGTTACACTTGCCAAAGGGTTGGAATTAAAAATAATTCACTTATCCACAAAAACAAAGTTCTAAAAAGTAAATATTGTGAAAACCTGACATCTTATCTGGCATCATAAAGTAGGGATGTTGCCAGCATGGAAATCTTATATCGATGTATAGTTTGCTCAACTCTTGCTGAAGAACACAGCGTTACCAAGGTTACTGCTGTCATGAGAGCAGGTTGACAGTCCCTGTTCTGGTAATGGGACTTACTGCCACAGGACTGATGCGTGAACAACGATTTGAATACAGAAATAGAACAAGTGAATGGAGACACCTGACAGCCTTGTATATGAAATCTGGTCATTACTGTCTTTTGCAGATAATAGTGCGATAGCAAAATCAGCTTCTCACCCTGAGAAAAAGAACAAACATGCAAAAGCCCACATGGGAATTCAGCAAGGGTTTACTCAACCTTGTTGGATATTACGTGTGAACATGAAAACATGGTTTTCCATGGCCTTTTACAAAGTTCATCCAATTTTCTGACAGCTTTAACAACATTCCTGATTCATATTCCTCCACAAAAGCCTGGAAATAAAGCACTAAACCAGCTTTGTATTTTCTACCCTAAGATTTCTTTTTCTTACACGAGAACACATTTTCCTCATTTTAAACATTTTTTTTTTAATTTTCCAAACTTAAACATTGATTTGGGCCACAGAAGTGAAAAGATTAACTTTTATTATTGATCAATTGAAAAAAATATATTTCACAACATAACTTCTGTTTTAAGTCAGCAAAGACTCAGTAAGAATGTCAGAGAAGTGACAACCATGTAATAAGAGCAAAGATAATATGACACATAGTAATCGAGAGTAACATAAACATCAGCAGTCCAATTTAAACCCAAAGTAAAACCTGTTACACTGAGGAAAATAAACGATAGACTGTTTCAGGTTTTAAATTAAGGTATCTGACATTTTTTAACAAATAAAGTGTAAAAAAAGCTAAAATGTGTCATTTTTTCTGATCATTGTGACACACTGCGAACATCCGATCCACCAAGCAAGTCAGAACAAAGATGAAATCCAACAGGAGAATATTTCAGAGGATTATTGCAGAACATTTTTGGGGTAGGGAGGGGCTCTGCATTACTCAGACATTTTGTTGTGTCGCTCATTTGACAGAAGGATGATCCTTACAAGGTATGCCTCAATTTAAAGGTGACTCACTACCAGTCAAATGTTTGGACAAAATTCCCTGTTAAGATTTTTCATTAGTGGTATATTATCAGCAGTATTACTTGGCTGTGGTGTTTAAATTATATTCAATTAGTAAACAGTGTCTGAAAATGTTCTCTAAACTATTATACCTCCATCAGCAGTTTGCACCATTGATACAAGACGGGATAAAATCATGCTTTCATGTTATTTACATCGATGTCTGATCCTGCTGTCTGAATGGCACAACACAAATCACAACTGATCAGCCCAGGCTGTTTTAGAAGCACATTAGTGATCATGGAATGTTACAGTTCCATGAAAGCAGAAGAATGCTTTTGGGCTGTATGTTACCATCCAAAACAACTTTTATTAATTTACTTTCCAAGGTATGCACTACCAGCCAAAAGTTTGCTATTAAGTACGATGGCAAAGTGTGTCCAAACTTTTGACAGTTAGGGTTTTTCAGCAATACAATGAGTATGAAGCCAATAGTCTGTAGATTCCAAGTTGTCTTTACATATTGTCCTGATGGGGTTGAACCTTCATGGGCACTTTAGTCCAAAATAGCACCAAGTAAGCCAACTGTATTTGGGAAAGGAAAAGAAAAAAAATAATTAACTGAATTTATTAAAATAAGTATATTAAGTAAAGTTATTTATTAGTTGGTCACTATTAAAACATAAATAAGAGACGTAGCAGAGAACGTTATAAGACAGAGAGACAGAAAGAGACAAGATGTCTCAGCCAAATGTGTCAACCCATTTTTAACATGGAAGGCACAACTGACGACAGCTGTGGGACCACTCCAGTGGTTGTGCAGGTACAAAATATCAAAATGCACTGAAGCACTGGGATTACAACTTGTCAACATCCCTTGAGAGTTTCATAATTGCTTGTACTGTGCTTAGTACTTTTGTTGCCTTCCCTTTCAAAACACGTTTTTTAAACTGTCGAAAAGTAAAAAAATATTCAATAAATTGCAGAGAGTTCATGAAACATCAGTTTACAACACAATGCTAGACAGACTGAGGCAATGGTTTGGAGATTACAGAGACTGTTTTAAAATGTTTTATTCTTTCTTACTGATGGAATATTTTGTGTTGCCGCAAATAACTTATAACAAAAAAAAAAAAAGGTGTACCCCAGGGGTTAGTCCTAGGACCAATTTAAAATCATGCTTTCTCTGGAGCACATGATTCAAAGATATGATGTTCTGTTTTATGCTGATGACACAGAGGTGAACCCACCAGATGAAGCCAATGGTCCTAAGTGTTTGATGAGTCTTAAATTTGGGTTTATAAAATAAAACAATCTATTTGAATAAATGCAATTGAATTTTATATTGATTCATTAAAATCAAAATCTGTACCCCTACCTAGCCTCCCTAAACAAAAATTTCTAGGCAAGTGTCGGGGAAATGTCATATTTCAGTTCATCTATTATGTTCAGTTTTACTGAAGAGCTTGGTTGCACAATAAACAACTGATACATGCTGAGCATAGGGTCCGTTAGACCCTGCTGACCCAGGCCCTATATGATTTCACCAGATGACCAGAGAACATTTTAACTCATTATAAGGTGGTTATGTAAGACCTACGTTTCTATCTTAGAAGGCTTGTTAGGATGACTAAGGGTAAAAGGGTAAGAACAAATCCTTTGAAAACATTGTGGATTTATGATGGCATTTAATGATTATCTTACAGCTTTAAAGAATTTCATGGTCAGTGTGTTGCAGGAATCCCTCCTGTTTCTGCCGTGCGCTGACTCAGGACGGATTTCTCCAAATTCCAATTTGCTTCTGTTGTATTATTTTATTCTTTGTCTCAATAAACTTTGTAATAATTTTCCACTTCAGAACCAGACTCCTCCTCTTTGACAGACCCTTTTTGCCTCCATACGTGTCACTGACATCCAATAAAACTGATGTACTTTTAATTGGACCCCAGCAGATGGCAATGCTGATTTTGGCATCTGCTGGGATTTCAACCAATCACACAAAGCTTGTTATTTGTAAGTGTGGCATCTGATTTGACAACATCATACAATAAAACTCATAGTCATAGTTTTATCATGTTAGAAATACTTAAAAGAGCAGATTGTTTTCAACTTTTAGAGACACTGGAGTGATTTTACATGCTTTTGTTTTTCTATGCAGCTACATTTTTGTAACCCCTACAAGTTCTAACTGAAAATCCCTGGAAAGACTAAAAACAATTCAAAACTCTCCTGCCAGGATTTTGACTACAGAACAAGAAGATATAAGCATTTTGTACAAATTTTAGCACCAGCTACCAGTGCCTTTTGGAATAGATTTTAAGATTTTATTGATTACTTATCTAACCTTTTAACTCAGGCAATTTCTTTTATTTGTTCCAATCACTGCAAAAAAAGAAGAAAAAAAAAGGAAATAGCTTTTTTTAGTCTGGCCCCTAAAGCTCTGGAACATAATCAATGCCAAATTACCAAAACCACCATCAATAACCCCTCGTATTTAAAGACTTGAAAATTTGATGCAGTTTATTGGGTATAATAATACAGTAGAGGCAGAACTGTGAGTTGATGAATAAAACTTTATCAAGTATTTTAGAGGTTAAGAATGGCTCTGATTCTGTCACTATTTGAACATGTAATATATATATATATTTTTTAAATTAAAGATATGCTAAAGGATATGCTAAAGAATATTTTCTTATTTAACCAGAGCGCACATGTGAATATGCAGTTATCATGGCAGTGGTTGCAGCAGCATGCATGAAGCCAATTGTTACTCCTTCCTCTTTATTTACTGATGGTTTATTCCAAGCTAATCAACACTAAGCTTTAAATCTGTGAGAACTTGTCTTTTAAGTTCTCAGTTTTTTTTTATAAACATTAAAGATTAGGTTTTAAGCTTGGATGAGCAGAGAAACATCTTCAGTGAAACTACAAGTTCAGTTGTCTTGCTTTATACCTCTTCTCTGAAGGATGTTGGTGGGGAGGAAGAAAACCTGTAATAAATACACCACAGCAACTCCAGTGACTGAAGAGTAGGTGTACAGAATATGGAGGAGAGTTGCACTGAAAATGTTTCCAACTTGATATATAACAAGAGTGGGAAATCAATACGGCTCCTTTTATTAAAGTAATGAGCAAATCAGGGTTATTTTGTTACAGCACTATTAGGGGACAAGTAATTTTTACAATACATTTAAAAGATTAACGATTAATGTTTACTTTCTTTGCTATTTGCTATTCTGAAACAGATTTTTTATTATTTATTTTTGGCTCATTTTCTCCCACAATTCTACAGAAATTCTTGTTGATTACATTTTTCTATCAACAGCATACATCAGTGCATGATGTATTCATGATCCATGATCCTGTTAAAATGCAAAAACAGAAAAAGCTGAAAAATAAAGGAACTGTTGTGTTTAGTTAGTTTGTGTCATATTCATTTTAAAATGCATCTTTTTTAAATCACAAAAGCTGAATTATATCTGAATGAATAAACCTTTTGTTAGACAACTTGTATTATTAGATGGATCGTAAATGTTATAGAAGGTAAAAGTAGAAATGCATCACCACAACATCAATTTGTCCACTAAGGCTGCACAGTGGATATAAACTGCTACGGTTCTGACAAGACAATAATAGGCATGACAATAAAAACCACAATGGCAAAGTAATTTTCAAAACAGAAAGGCATGGCTTTCTTAGCTTTCACTTTATAAACACATGATAAAATTCATACCAACCACATGGAGTGCATCATATGACACACACTTTAACCACTAAATCTTAGCTTGCATGTGCACTCATATCATCTTCTCTTTACAGTCGAATGCTGTCTGACTTGACTTACAATCTTGTTTGTGCATTCCAGATCAGTCTCAAACCGCCAAAAAATGTTAATAAAATCCATGCAAGTTGCCCAAAAATAACTGCTGTGCTGGGTCAGTGTGCCATCATCTGGAGCCCACTTTTCAACGTGACACAGAAAAGTTTGTGGCAAACAGAGAGACCGACAAAGACGACAAAGCCAGACCTATTGATGTCGGGAGATGAAGGGACTGGGGATTAGAGTATATTTAGCTTCATTGAGATGGTAATGGATGAAACATGAGAGGACTTCTGTGTGTGTCATTGGGTGTGTGTTAATGATGTGCTGTACCAATTTCTGGGCTTTACACTGCAAAAATAGACAGGAATAATTACAAGTGAGTTTGCCACTATCAATAATCATCTCTCTGCAACAACAGTGTGGAATAAACAGCACTGTTTTTTCTTTTCAGGCCTTGATCAGCACCCAAAGGAAAAGTGGTGAAACGCATTTTACCCTGCGGCAAAATCTGCTGCTTGTCTGTCTCACCCTCTGGCCTTCGTTTATTTCTCCAGCTGTCTTACCCTCTCCCCCCTCTATTTACCCAACCCAGATTTCTGCCTTCAACTGTTGTCCTCCTCGCACTTGTTTCCTAGCAACTGAACTGGCATGCCCCCTATTCTCAGCTCTGCAAATCTAAAGTTGTAACCCTAGATTTTATAGAACAACCTATATAAATCATAGTTCTCCACAGGGAACTGACTTATGTTTGTTGTCACCAGACAAGCGGCTCTTTCCACAGGCATGTCATTAACCTGGTTTTCTACCAAACTTTAGAACAACCAAAGCAACAATTGAGCAGTGAATGATGTTTGAAAGTACATAACAGCTGGCTTAAATTGATCATTTATTTGAATACATTTATGTAAACCAAGATGTGTGTGTTAGAGAGATAGAAGTGCTCATGAGACTACATGGATAAAGGTGACTTAAGTGTGCACTGATTCACCTGACTAATGATTAATAATTAGCTCTGGCCTCAAACTAACCCAGTGATTCTGAGTGATTCATTCTCGCAGACCTATGGCTGATCCTGAGACTAAAGGGAGTTAAAATGACAACCTGCAGTGCAGTCGTTGCCTCCACTGCTGCCCATATCATTGTCATTATTCACACTTCACAACACTGGCTTGAGATGCTTCATACTAATATATATTCATTGTTTTACAGAGGCAATTCTCTTAAACCATCTGGACTTACATGTATATATGCTTATACTTTATACTTTATATGCAATATATATATTTTTCATGTGTACAGCAGTACAGTCAATGATCATTTATGTTAACACTCAGTGTTCAAGTATCATTCAGTCTTCTGCTATAACGGTACAGTTTGAGAGGCAATTGAACATTCAAAATGTCCAGTTACATTTTAATCCAATTTATTGAATTATATAATATGTTTCCATTGCAAAACTTTAGGCTTTAGGCTTCAAAATGATCTCAGTGGAAATGTGAAAACAAAATTGTTGAGTAGTAGTCGCCCTCTAGTGGCAAGAAAAATGATTACATACTGTAATATACGTTGTTTGCATTGTACTCTGTTGTCTTGTATTACCATGTAGATAAGGAACAGGAAAAAACTGATCAGTAGGGACTGCTATTCTGTGATCTTTTCAGTACATATACAAAGGCTTAAATACATTTCGTACATTTCAGGAATGTAAATTTGCATTTAGAGTTAAAACTAGCACTTGCTTTAACTCTGTTTTCCTGTACAATTTCCCAAATCCCTTTCAACCCGCTTCAAACAGAATAAATAAAAAACAAGTTAAAGGAAATCTTTAAAGTAAAAAAAAAAAAGCTTTTCTATGCCGCTTAATTTAATTCAGGGTTGAGGTAAGCTGGAGCCTATTCCAGCAATTATCAGGTGAGAGGAAGGGTATATTTTTATATTGATGTTAACAGTGGGCAAATTTTTGTGTTAATCAAAGAAAAATGTGCATGACAAATTTTTAGTAACCCCCTCATAGCCACTTTCTTTTTAAATTTAGACCCTAAACTGGCAGCCACAGATCAATACTGTCAACAGGCAGCTGCAAAATCACCAAAGGGCTGGTGAAAGGAACCTATAAGAAGATATCCTGTGAGCTGGAGGATAACAGTTAACTCCAAAAGGAAAGGAAAGGAAAGGAAAGGAAAGGAAAATATAAATAAAAATAAAAGGAAAGAAAAGGAGGAAAAAGAATGTATAGGGACACAAGTCCTAAATATATCAAAATCTAAATTACAATGCCACAGTCTAATACAGTTGTCCTAATAAGTATGTGCTTTTGAGTTTATTCTGATTAGGCACAATAACACAGGTTAGGCTTGATTTTTTACTCCACATGGCAGTACATCCCTGCACCATTACCTAATGGCTTCTTAAGTGGCATCTGCTCCCAACTAGAAAACATACTGTGCAGACAAGCTTGACTGAAGCAGCAGTGAATCATTCAGACCTGTGGGATACAAATGCACTGTGGTGGCTTAAGCAACACTAATTTAACACATATAAGATCACATCAAATTTTGTCTTGGAAAAAAAAGGAATAATGGTTAATGAGTTTTTAAAGCCTGTCTTTATAAGTACTCCGGCATGATGCAGGACTCGAGCATGCCTAACAAGAACAAGATAAGATAAAAGAATAAGCTCTATGAATTTAAGGACGTGGTGTGTTCCTTTCTTGGTTTCACTTTACCTTTAATAAAAAGCAATTGTAATTCCTCGCCTTCTATAAATCCAGTCGGCAGGATTTGGAGGCCTATTTCAACATATTTACTGGTTTATAACAAATGTTTGCCTCACGGGCAAACACACCATCCATTTGTATCATGAATGCATGCATGAGTCTGACTGTGCAGGGTGCAGTACTCATGTGCTCCACTAGAGGTCACAATCACATCACCAGAGTCCAAGTTTGCTCTACAAAAGATATTGATGATGAATCAGTTTGCTTACCCAGCATCCTTCCCCCTATTTGTCAGAACTACTCCCTCCTGGTGCAATATAAGTCATGCAGCTGCAACACATGAGCTCCCTCTGGTTTTAGAGAGAGAGGGCGGGGGGGGGGGGTGACTGGATGTGATGAATATCTCTCACATATGCTTCAGGTGTGTTGTTGGCTTGTTTCTAAGTGCAAAAGTCTGAAATGTGGGGATATTGATGCTGAACGCATACTACCAAGCCAATCACTGAATTTTAATTTTTAAACACTGGCCAAAAAGCCAATTTAGAAATAGCTACGGCTGCCTGCTAAGCTCAATTTAGCTTGAAAGCATCGGTGGCTGTTGCACTACAAAGGGTAGCATTAGTTCCTGTAAGCTAACAGCATTGAACCTGCAGAGCACAGCACAATCATCTTTGATATTTAAATCTGAGGCTTTGAATGAATGGATGGGGAGTAAATTCAAGGTTTATCACAGGGAGGACATTCATCTGCGTCAGTGTCAGGACTTCAATGTCCAAAGGAGCTTCTGACATAGTGACAGCATGTATCCATACAACACCTATACTCACTACAGATGTATGTACAGTAGATGTTAAAGCTTCATTCTAAATGAAAAATATTCAGCAAATTAAAGATATAACTGAACTACTTCTTTAAGAGTTGACATTTTCAGTTCTGACAAACTACATGGACATTCAATATCCAACATCACTCCCTTTTGTTAGACAGTTTCTGTGCTGCATCCTGGGGTTAAAGGTGTCAATTATCTGTTAGTTTGAAAGTGCATAAACTAGAAGGACAGGTTTATGTTGCTTCCTGTGCTAAATGGGTTCAATATCAAAGGGCAGGGTAGAAGGCCAACACAAACGGCTTTTTTCTTGGAGAATATATGCAGACACCTGCTCTAAAAATTCATTACTGCATTACAAAACACAACACGAAAGGAAAAGGAGTCACAATCACTCTAAATAGTGAATTTTTTTCATTTAGAAAAATTGATAAAAGGTAATAAAGACCTCCCAGAACCATAGCTAACTGGTTTCACAATCCATATTCAGTCCCTTCTCAACATGTTGGATATCTATGGGCCTCTGGCAGCTTTCTGTTATCTTCCAGGGGCAGCTCGACAGTTCGAGCTCACACATTTACATAAAAGTAAAGATAAAAGGATATAACATCCAGTCTGTCTTTTCAGCATTTTAGTGGTCATTGATTATTTAACAGATAATAAATGTTAAGCTGCACAACTGTCCACCGTTCATCTGTACTTGGACTACAGAGCTGCACACATTGCTAAGCAAAAGTGCATCAGCGTGTGAGCCCATAAAAATGTAAAAAAAAAAAAGCGATAATAAATGAGGAAGCATGCTGCTGTCATGTGGTGTTGAATTGGAGGGCCAGAGGCGCTATTTCAGTTCCCTCAGGATCTGTATCTGGCTTCAGCAAAGCAGCCCATGATCCTGCAGTGATGCATAGTGGGAACATTTTAACATCTGCTATGCTGAAATAATGGTGGACAAGAAAATGGGAACACAAACATGAGCTTTGTAGGTAAAGGTCATATGTGATCATGTTGTGACCTGAATAACTTCATGTTAGAATGTAATCACAACAAAAAGGATAATTGGTCTGCTGGTTTACTAAACATGGTGCAGGCATACAAAACACCCTTTTACTTTTCACCTCCAGCAGATTATAAACTTATCACATCTCTTTTTAAATATAAACCAAAGAAAAAATTGTGGCACCCAAATACTTAATTCTTCTAAAATGAATTTTCCTCTTCATTCCAAGGTCAATATGTGTGACTTTAAAGATCACAACTTTGCAGCGGATTGTTTTGGATGATGACAATCGTCTGCCATTAAAAAGGATTGCACACATTGTGAGAATAACTGTCCCACATGTTTCTGATCATCCATCCATCCATCCATTTTCTACCGCTTGTTCCCAGAGCGGGGTTGCGGGGGGGCTGGAGCCGATCCCAGCTGTCAACGGGCGAGAGGCGGGGTACACCCTGGACAGGTCGCCAGTCCATCCAGATGTTTCTGATCATTTTCTAACAAAGTTTTGCCTTTCTGTTTTTCTTTAACAGTCAATTTAAGGGATTTTTTTTAGTGTGATTGATAAAAAAAGAGCTAAAAACAGAAACAAAGTGACCTAGTGAAGACAAGGTTAATGCAATATCAACATTAAGCTCTAACTGAACTGCAGTTGTAATGATCATGTGTTTAAAGCATTTTAAACACATGAACAAGAATAAACAAATCTTTGCTAAATCCATCATCATCTGACGCAGAGGAACCTTGGCTCTCATCCTAAGGGGTTTCTATGTCTCCCTGTTCCAACACACCAGATTCAAATCAATGATCACTGCACAGATCTTGATAAGCTGTTGGATCCATTTGATATGAATCCTGTTTGCAGGACCAGAGATGCATGGAAAACCTGCAGTATTCTGGCCTCTGAGGACCAGGGTTCCCCACCACTGATTTAATGCAAAGAAAGCAGTAATGCTTTAATGAAAGAAGAGCACAAAAATCATTTTAAAACATACAAATAACAGATATAGAAATAAATAACTGGCACGTATCAGTTTCGGTCATTTTGCTGAATCCACAAAGTTTTCTCAGTGCATTGCTTTTGTTTGGCACACTAAAGCCATAAGACAGCATCATCTCCTGACACTTATCTTTAAGATTCATGATCTCTTTCCATCTCTGTGATGGTCATCAGCACTGTCAGCTTTCAATAATTTGCCACCGTAACACAGAGACACAGAGCAAAGAGGGTGGAGGGTGGGGGGGTTGCAGAGTTGCTTTGTTCTGTCACTCTAAATGCAGCAAACGATACAAAAATTGTAGCAAACATGTTTGATTTCAACAGCTTTCCTTACTATGTTTCAGTCTCGCCGCCTTCTCTGTACTGCGTTTTGCTCGACAGACACGTGGTTTTGTGGGGAAGAAAATAGCTTTTCAGCATGTCATCATTAATAATTCACCCTTGACAAACAGCTCTGACATTTACACTGCACTGGGGTGTCTGTCTGACACTGACAGGGAGACAATAATGAAGGAGGGGGAGGCTGATTCAGGGAGCGACAGTTTCCTCTGTGTGCTGATGCAATTAGAAAGGTTCAGGCCTGATAAAGTGTCGAACCTTTGCAAGTGAAACACTGATGGAGGAAGTTCTGATGACCTTTTATAGAAACGAACCACTGAGGCAGTTGGTTACAGTAGGGGCATGAAGAAAAACGTGCACTTCCTTGAAGCAGGCCTGACAGTGTTTTGACTGAGCACCAGATTTTCCAGGTCGAGATCATCTTTACTGCCAATTTCAGCTATATGTGTGGGAACATGGAGTGAAAATGTACGATTTATGATGTTTCATTTTATACTTTATGAATCCCAGCTGGGGAACTCCCTCGATCCCACAGCGGTTCACCTCGGTTACAAGCCCTGGGATATGAACTCCTCTGTAACCACTATGACATTCCTAATTCCACTCTCAGTTTAAGCTCTGTTTACAACCAGACTTTTGTAGGGAAAAATGTGAATGTCAAAAAACATGCAGAAGGACTTTTATTATAAAAATGTTTTTTTTCTCTCATCTCGAAGAGAAACACTCTTTTAGGACATTATGGACTGACAAACAGTGAAACAGAGAGTTTTGTTTTTGAAAGTTTTGCAATACCACAAATTATTGCAAAACTTTCCCTTAATTCCACAAAGCAGAGCCCGTTCCAGACCACGGGCAAAAGGCTGCAGTGCAAGACCCTCTTCAAGGCAAAGATATTGCTGACATAACCCCAGTATGGAGGATTCCCATGAGGAATTAGCAGAGTTTAGAAAGATCCATCCATCCACCCATCCATCCATTTTCTACCGCTTATTCCCTAATGGGGTCACGGGGGGGGGGGGGGGGAAATCCCAAGCGACACTGGGCAAAGAGCAGGGGACACCCTTGCCAGGTCACCAGTCCC